>SCDZ01000928.1:3895-22818 GCA_004143845.1 Drosophila lacertosa | reverse complement strand
TTTATTATATACGTAGTGTTCGCTTTGCTAGTTCACAACCAACTGCCGACTTGTAGCCAGCCGAAAAACTGTCCGCCTTGCTTCTGATTTTTGTATCTCTTGGCGTCAGCCAGTCGTCTACGTATAGCGGTTTCTATCTGCGGCGCCAACGATCGCTGAGTTTTTGCATAAGCACATAGACGAAAATTGGTGTCTGCCTGTCGCTTCATTATTCCAGGAATGTGCGGCTTGTCAACGATCGCTGCGTTTTTGTATATAAACGCAGTTTTGGTGTCTGCCAGTCGGTTTTTGTTAGAGTAAGAATGTGTGGCTTGCTGTACAGCAGAAGGTTCGGGGAAGATATGATAACTCGTGCAAGGGTGACTTAATAAATAAATGATGGTCTTATTTGTTACCATATGCTAAAATGACACACTTCAGAGATGGAATAAGTAAGAGTATTTAAAAAAAATAGTACAAAATTAAAGGAAACATTATTTACATACATTATCATAGTGATTTATTGTCTACATTTTTTGATTAAGGATATCAAGAATGGACTGTAGGAAATATCAGTTAGCTATTGCTGGGATTTTCCGATGCAAGATAACGTTTTTAAAATGGTTTATAATCAATTCTCGCTTGGCCAATGTCGTGCGTGAACTTATTTCACCCTTAAAGCTAAGAAAAATATAGTCTACAAATCAAATGACATTAATGAAATGACGCCCAAAGCATATAAACAAAAGAAAGCGATTAAAGTGATATGCGACTTGATTTTTATTGTGCTACAGGAACTATTGTGAAACAAAAGTGTAGTTTGAGATTCATTGAACATATATTGTTTATCGCGAAAAGACGCTAAATGCTCTGAAATCACACAAAATAATTTATTAATCAATAAGTTAGCTTATACTAATAAATTTATAAATAAATTAATAAACTAAACCTCGGCGATAAGTCAAATAAAAAGAAGTGCACCCTATATACAAACTTCAGTTCCGACTTCATCGTAGAATAACAGTAGAAGATCCACATATAGGCAAAGACCCGGTCCAATGTGTGAATTGTCAAGAATATGCCCATACAAGATCGTACTGTACACTGCGAGCGGTGTGTGTAGTTTGCGGAGAGCTTCATAACTCTGACCACTGCACAGCAAGCAAAGACGACCCAAACATAAAAAAGTGTGGCAACTGCTGTAGTAATCACACAGCAAACTACAAAGGATGACCTATATATAAGGAGATGAAAAGACGAATCCAACCACGAGATACCGCTACACCCTCTCAAAACGGTCCGATTATAGCATCCAAATCAAACCCCGTCGCCTTCTTTTCGACTGCAGCCAGATCCTCACTTGGCCCCAACCAATTAATCAAAAACGTGACATTTACAAGCGCACTACAAGCAGGTCTGGTGCCCCGTGCCTCAAATACACACTTTTCGCAAGCAACACATTCACGGCACAAAAGAACCAACCGGAGCAGCAACAGAGCAAATTTAAAGCATTGTTACATTACTTGCAGCAAAGCCTTATGGAGTTTATGTGAATTAAGATTTAATGCGAAACCAAAATCTTCTGATTCAAATGGAGGTTTCGCCACAATCAAAATAATCAATGGCTTACCTAGGTAAATCTACGTGGAACGTTTGTGGCGTTTCACATCATGAACTTAAGTTAGCTCAACTCTTACTCGAAAAACACGTCGACGCAATTTGAGAAGCACATCTTACACACAAATATAGTTTTTAAATACGAATCTACTTATTCTACAGATCAAATCATCCCAATATTAGGGCTGGTATTCTCATTAGAAACCGTACCAACCATCACTTCCATAAAGAGTTTGCTGAACGCTATTTATCTAACTATCTATCAGTAGGAGACTACAGTGCCAAGCACACACACTGGGGATCTCGTCTTGTGACTCCAAATAAAAACAGCTTTATAATGCAATAGTAAATTCTACCAACAACACATTACAACCAATTGCAGACAAATCTACAAAACCCACGCTTACGTCGAGAATGGCAATTCCACTGATCGCCATCTGCACGGCTATGGGTAAGAGACGCCACACGTAAACTAACCAAAGCTTTTAAGCAAGAAGAAACATATGCCGATTACATAGACCAATACAAAACACTCACTATGTAGAGCTCACCCATGTCGAAGCCTGCCAATAGAAACCGCGATGTCTCAACGGGACCCCCGTAGGTGGCTGGGCCCACAACGATTAAGATAGAGCCATCACATTTGCGGCTAACCTTAAAAATGTTTTCCAACCAAATCCTGCCACAAATGCGTTTATACTACCGGCTTTAGCAAATTACTCTCTCATTCAACATGAGCCAATCGAGTTTGGCCCAAACGAAATCGTTAATATCATCAAAAAGCAACTGAACCCGAAAAGGTCACCGGCCTGTGACCTCATAGCTCATAAAATTATTACTGAGCTTCCATATTGTTCCGTATGCTCTATCACCCATCTTTTCAATGCCATCACAAAATTTGGCCACTTTCCAAAGAGTTGGGACAAGTCAAGCATCATATATTTACTGTAGCTAAATTTTATTGAAACTCGCCACGGCTAACCGAACCGAACTATTTATTTAGTACAGGTTGTAATTCTTGCCAAATCAATCTCGCTTAAGACTATCTCTCCTCCAGCAAATCCCTCGTCGATGTTAAGCACGTTGTTGCCTTCTTTCTTTTTTTATTAGGGACGTTGCCCGTGGTTCGCAATTAATTCGCAGAAAATATTAATATTTCGAGAGAAATAGTCATGGCCCAATTTTGGATCAATCCGATATATCTATAAAACAGCTGATCATTAGCTTCTGCTAAGCTGCTAATCAGCTAACTTAACCGCTGTGGTGCCGCGGTTTTTCGTTACATTGCCGTCCTCCGAGGCACGAGCCTCCTGGCTGAGGGCGTTCCTCGTAGATTCCAGGTACGTTGCCAGGAGAATGACGTGGACTGTTCGGGTTGGTGCTTCCTAGGCAGTCACACCTCATATACCAGGTGGTAGTGGCGGAGTATTACTGTTGTTGGTCCAATCCAATCGTATGGTAGCTTTGGGCAGCGGCCGACTCTGCGCATTTGGGGCGTATAACCATGCTAGGTCGCCAGTTACGAACCCGATTGGGTGGGATCGTAGTTCATACCGTGCCTTGTTAATATCTGCGGTCGCTTGTAGTTGTTCCCGAGCAGCTGCTGTACGGAGGTGGGATAGCTGACCGGATCTGGATAGGGACGGCCGTATCTCTGCGACGTCCAAGCATCAGTTGGGCGGGAGAGAATCCAGTAGCCTCGTGCGGTGCTGAACGGTATGCATATAGCGCTAAGGAAAGTATTTGGTGGATTACATGGGGGCACCAAAACGGCAAAATACCTCTTGGATAAGTGCTCTTGCCACAGTTTCCACCGTCTGATTTGGAAGGGCGATGCATTTAGGCAAAGGCTTACATCCGCAGTTTGTCCAATCCAATAGCATCGCTTCTTCAGTTTCGCAAGCGTTTTGCGGATGCCGTAAAGTCGACTCCTGAAGAGAGCGAGGTACTACGGGTACGACGTCGGAGTCCTTATTCTTTGTCATGAGCGTCGACCAAGTGTAGGTTTTCCCACATATGCCACACGCTTTGTTGCTTGGGCTTTCGCCCAAAAGAATACCTGCACCAGGGTTGGATCCTCGCGTTGACGCTGTGCGTAATCAATTTGCTGGATCTGAAGGAACTTCATGATTGTTCTTTTCTTCGGCATTTTCGCATATGCGGCACTTGTCGCAGGGACGGCGGAAGAGACTGTCCGCGTTGCCATGATGCTTGCCACTGCGGTGTTGGATGTCGATCCAACGCGCAATCTGTCCTTCGGGCTCGCGGAAATTGTAGAGCCACTTGAGCGATTCATAGTCGGTGCGCAGCACAAATTTCCGTCCAAAAAGGTAGTGATGTTAGGTAGAAGTGTTAAGCCGCAAGAACCACGGCCAGTAGTTTCCTCCGGGTGACGCAATAATTACGTTCGGGGGAGCTAAATGTCTTGCTGTAGTACTCGTTACCAATACTCGTTCGTGTCCATACTATAGCTGGCTTAGCATGTGGCCCCGTGGTTTGAAGCATCGGTATCGACGATCAACAATCTGTCCGGGTCTAGGAATGTGAAACCGGCGACTTAGTCAACTTATCCTTGAGAGAGTCGAAGACTGCCCGGGCTACTGGGGACCAATCAAAAACACGTCTGGCTTCGTTCAATGTTCAATGGCCGTGCTATGGTGGCTAAGTCCGGGATAAATTTCCAGTAGTTTGAGCACAGTCCTATGAATGACCGAACATACTTTTGAGAACAGATACGAGGCCAATCCGTCACTTGGGCTATCTTTTCGAGACATGCTTTTAAGCCGCTGTGGCTTACTATATACCCCAAAAAGTTAGCCTCCAAGCGAACGAAATGACATTTCCGGGGTTTCAATTTTAAGCCAGCGCTTGCCAGGCGGTCGAAAACATGTTGGAGGTGGTCCAGATGTTCCGGCGCTACGAGAGTGGACATATAGTCTACCGTCGCTTGTTTTTTTGTCTAGCCTTCGGATCCGTTTCCACTTGCCAGTAACCACTCTGTAGATCCATTTTCGGTAACTAGCGAGATCCATATTGGGTCGTCAAAATGTCGTCTATCCTCTGCAGCGGGTACGAATCCTTTACGGTGGCTGTGTTAAGTCTCCGGTAGTCCACGCCTTTCGTCTATGAGACGCTTCACTTCCATCTTTTGAGATACCGCCACACGACGCGGTGGTTGTTTCATCGGATGCAAGTGTCCCGTGTCGATGGTATGATGAGTCAGGCTCGAGCGTCCTGTATCATGGTCATGTTGAGCAAACACCTGCATATGACGCTGTACCAGGCTTATCCATGCTCACGTAGTACCACGGGCAAGTCTGCCGGTTGCCAAGAATGCCAGTCAATGGGTGATTCTGCGAGCCGGGCTCTTCTTTCTAAGGTTGGACAAGATACTGGCTCGACTGGTTCCGGCACACCCTATATTGTAAATGGGGGCAGTTTGCGCTCTTGTGGGCTCAGGTTTAATACACGTATAACGGATATGTTGCCGCTGGGGTCATCAGAGAACTGCCCAACACAGTATCGGCGGGTAGTTGGGAGTAGTCGCCACTTTATGACATAGGAGGAGTTACGTTTGTAAAAGTGCTGTTTGGTTGGCAGCGGATCTCTGTCGAGAAGGCGACTTAGGTCCAACAAAAACTTGTGTGGGCGGCGGCAGGCCCTTTGCGTGGTGCTCCGGTATGTTGCGGTCCTGTGCTGGGATTGGGCCGGACTGCGTTTCCTAGGATCCGGCGGTGGGGTTGGGTGCTTGTTGGGGCAGTTGTCCGAAACGAGAGTTGTCCCGAGAGCAGCCTTAGTCGTGGAAGGCACCGCAGTGACGCTTAGTACTGCAGCAGTGAACCTCCGTCTACATTGTGCTTCCAACCGAGTCGACATGGCGAGCGCCTCCATGAGAGTGCTCGGCTTGCTGGCGTTGATCAACACTTGGTAAGTCGTCTCACGAATGCCGTCTACAAATCGCTGTATCATGATGCTGTTGTACGTTGCTGGCGGCAATTCGCCGAGCACGACTTGACCCAGCCGTTCCAAGTCCATCGCAAATTCCAATAACGACTTGTTCTTGTACACGGATGTGAAATATATGGTAGTTGGTATGGGTACTTACTGAAAAGCACAATGTAGACTCCGGCAAAGTAGTTTCAACTTGTTGAGCTTGGCCTCGGAAGCTCATGTACGGTTTCCGGCACTTCTTTGACTCCGACCGCACTCCTTTGTCATATCGTCTAGCAGACGCTGAAACTCGAACCATGGTCTGGGTCCGTTGAATATAGGAGGGGGCTCTCTATCCGACATTCCAAATAATCCCCATGGGCATGTAGGGCAAGCAGCGGCAGATGACGCGGGTTGAGCGTTGCCACTACTGGCCTTCAAATTGGCCGGACACGCCATTAGAGCTTCTCCCTGCTGGAAGTGTAGTGCCCTGGTCTTCTTCTCATGCCACGTGGGTGGCTGCGGTTGGGCCGCCCGTGTGAGGAACTCCATTAATAGCTGCTTTGTCACCAATGTTACCATGTGAGCCTGTCAAACCGTTAAGTATGGTGCGTTGAAACGAAATCCAAATTTGTTGGAACTTCTGTTCGAACTGCTGATCTCTGGAATCCATCCGCCTGTCCCGGGCATCCAATTGGTCTGCCAACGTGTCCGCCAGCTCCTGCTGCGCTTCTAGTAGCTTTGGTAGGAGTAGTTCTTGCTGCGAGGCAGTCTTTGTTGCTGCCTAGCGTTGGCGAGTTGATTTTTAAGGCATCGTGGGCGGAGTCTTGTCAAACACACTTGCTCAAAAACCCCACACCTGACACTAATGTAGCGAAATTTAATTTTATATCGCCACGGTTAGCCGAGCGGAACTATTTAGTTATTACAGGTTGTATTTATAGCCAAACCAATCTCACTTAACACTATCTCACCTCCAGAAATTCCCGCATCGAGGTTAAGCATGTTCTCGTCCTCTATTCCTATTTTATCAGTGTCGTTGCCCATGGTTTGCTATATGGTTCGAGTAATATTTGGAGAAAAAACAGGTATGACCCAATTTTGGATCAATCCGATACATCGATAAAACAGCTGGTCAGATATGCTAAGCTTCTGCTAAGCTGCTAAATAACTATATTAACCGCTCAGATTGTGGTGCCGCGGTTTTTCGTTATAGTACCAAAGATAGGTAAAGATCACACAACACCCTCTTTTCAAAAAATGCATACTGACTCGGATAAATAAATATCTAAGACTCCGCAACAAAATTCCATCGCACGAATGCGGCGGAATTTCGTGAAAAACAATAACAAACGCTTTCGAAAATCGGGAATACTGCACTGCAGTATTTTTAGACGTCTCGCCAGCATTCGATATAGTTTGGTTAGAAGGCCTAATGTATTAAGTCAAAGCAATGCTACCTAATAAAACGCAAAAGATTTTAAAGTCATACCTACGATACAAAATTAGCAGTGAGATGCAACTGGAGCTGGAGTTCCTCAAGGTAGTGTACTTGGGCCAACACTATACGTTCTCTATACAGCAGACATGCCAATAAGCACACGACTTTCAACATCTACCTTTGCTGACGATACAACAGAACAGAAAACTCGCATGGCGCAGGCACATCGAAGGAAAGACAACGCATTTAAAAATGAAAGCCAATAGACTCCATTGACTTATTATTGCTTGCTCGCCTCGTGTCTAGACTACAAGGTCCTACTCTACAATTCTGCGTTAAACCATATCTGGACATATGGCTCCCAGTTATGGGGAAATGCTAGCAATAGTAATATTGATATTATTCAGAGAGTCCAGTTAAAGATATTGAGAACCATAACTAAGGCATCGTGGTATGTTCGAATCGACAACATACAAAGAGACTTAAAAATTCAACCAGTCAGAGATGTAATAGCAGATTATAAAGAAAATTACTATGGCAAGCTCTCATCGCAGCCCAACCATCGCGCGACAGAATTAACAAGGATTCGAGTCCGTCTTCGTCGTCTCCTCCCAATTTTTGGGTGGGAATGCAATCATGTTGCATATGCTCTTTCAAAGCTTTTCTTATTCCCGCTTTCGATGCACATGCACATTGAAGCTTACTCGTTATTATTGCATTATTGACGGCAGGTGCTTCTCGTGCATCTCAGGCTATGCAATAAACTTAAATCACAACAGCCTATTTTACACTTTTAATCTCATTTATCTTATCTTTATAAAGTTTTTGCAATAGTAAAACTAAAGCAGTTTTGTATGACCCTAATCCATTTCAATAAGTAATCTTATTCAATGTATCGACTTGACTTGGGATTTAAAAACGTATAATAAAATATTATTGGTACTAAATGTTGCATTTAAATATTCATTCAAGTCGCTATCGAACACTCATCGAGTAAAGACGTGCCAACGGACTGCTGTTAAAAATTTTACCTTTACTCGTTAATACTAACTGCTAATAACTAACTTTTAAACTAACTGTTAAGCTGCGATTGACTGAGCCGATCGTGCGATTCGTCACAAACGCTTCTGCTTTGTATGGAGCAACGGTGATTAAAAACCACAAAACCACGTCAACTGACGAGCAGTGGCTTGTCATCAATACTTCCCTCCCCCCTTCTCACCAACAAGTAACAAGAAGAACAGGCAATCAGCGCCTACTTGACCAACACCATAAGGGCTAAGTTAGCCAAAAAAGGCTCATATTGCTGGGAAATCGACAGAAACGGTAGGCTCCAGCTCTACAGTTGAGCCTGGAGAAATCAAACGAAAGGTTGCCCGTTAACCGACTCACCAAAGAATACTAGCAGATGGGAGATGCAAAACTGAAATCAAAAAGCCAAGTCCATGAGTCTTAGCTAGTACAACAACATCAAAGCGCTCTCAAGTGTAATCGCCGGAGCTCTTGGCAAGAATGCCAACTTCAGCCACAAAGCCACCAGAAACATCGTCATCAGAGTCATGAAAAGGACAACGCCAGCTTAACGATCCTGATAGCATTTCTAACCGAGAACAACAAACGATACCATCTTTCAGCCAAGAGACGAGAGGGCGAATATCAAGGATATCAAAATGGCACTAAAAGCTCGATCACAATAGCACACATGTCTTCATCTTGATTAGAAAGATTACCAAACAGTCGATGAACATTTTCTTTGCCAACCTCGAGCCTGGAAAAAATACCAAGGTGGCATACAATATCAAACGGCTTTTCCGCTCCGTGATCGAAGTGGAGCCTCCACTCAAATTTAACGACGTGTTACAGTGCTACCGTTGCCAGGGATATGAACATACTACTGGACACGCTACTGCCAACTTGAGCACATATGTGTCAAGTGCAGAGGCGGATACTCCTTACAGGAATGCAAAAAGAGCAGCAGTGAGCCGGGCCTGTTGCCGCCACTGTGATGGAGACCATACGGCATCATACAATGGACGCCTAGTATATAAAAAGGCTAAAAAGCGGCATCTCCAAAAGCAACCAACACACGCCAGCTAAGCATATCAACATCAAACGTTAGCGCCCACATCAGCTACGCCAATGCAGTTGCAGGCAACCGTTCAGAATGCAGGCTGCGCAAGGATTGAAGCCATGATGGAGGAAATGGTGGACAAGTTGTTCAGCCAGTTAACTCAAATGCTAGGCACAGTCTTGACAAAACTATGCATACAGGTTTGTCCATCACCCTGGTTGAGGTTGAGTACAGAGCCAGTAACCTCAAAGGACATCCCCAACCCGACACTGAACAGCTCCAAGGATGTTGAAATTGCCATTAAAGTTTTTAAACAAAACATTCACTATGCAGCAGAGTGTGCGGCACCACGACCCAAGGAACACAGACAGCGAAATCTATCTATGGAACTCTCAGGTTGCTGAGCTTCTGCGGGACTTCGAAGAGTCTGGTTCTTATCCAGGAACCCAAGAGAAAAGACTGCCTTAAACAGAGCCACCACGGCCCTAAAGGATGCACTCAGCAGCCTGAGGAAGAGTGCGCTAGACACTTTCCAAGAGCAGCTGAAATCAGGCCACTCCCTAAACAATTTATGGCGAGTCAGTAGAGAAATAAAAAAAATTATCAGGAGATAGATGGAGCAGCACATAGATGGAGCAGCGATCCCGAAAGAGCATAGCCCGACCAATCTGGTCCTACGGCACTCAACTTTGAAGAACTTGAGCCTGCCAAAGCAACCGAAGACTTATCCAAACTTCCCAAAATAAGGCGCTACGCATCTTATCAAATGCCCACATATACCATAAAAATACTGCCACACACAGAGCTCTCTTACCATAAAACGGTTAAACGAACACTCCAACAACCTCGCCATTGGCCTCCTAGACAGTTGAGACCAAATAGATAGGAAACTAAGCTTAACGCAAAAAATTGAATAGATAAAAAAACCAGGTTCAAATAGTAAAATAATTAACTATATTAATATTTAAGTTGAGTTCGTAAAATAATAAATACCAAATTCTGAAGTATAACTTGAACAAATTTAATAGTTGTCAACATTCGAAAGATTTTAGCTCACAAAACATTTATGATTGGCATTAAACAAAATGTATCCACTCAACGCATCTTTAAAGTAGCAAAAATAGAGCAGTATGTTCAGATTTGTTGGTAATATGTTAAAAATTTGATAGTAAGCTTTTAAGTGTTTGGTTCACTTCTAGCATTTTCCTCGCAAATTAAAGAAGATTGTGTAAAAAATGGAGTCTGAAATTTCTGCCGATTCTGTATACGGCACCGTGGCTAAACAAATGTAATCGGTATTTAACTAGATATGCACGAACAGCGATACTTAGGTTGATATACCTGCAGGTTCCAGATTAATATTATTGTATTGAAGTTATGGTAAACATGTTATTTTCTTATTTTCAAGTTATAATGACCTGTTACATCGCAAACGTTGTATTTAGGAGTGTCCATTAGTGACCAAAGATAGTCATTTTTAGCTGAATAGTCCTTTTATAAGTCTAATTGCTGATGACTTAACAAAAATGCGATTTATCAAGATTTTTAATTGGCGGGGCTTAAAACGCAAAATTCGAATTAACGGGGCTTTTATATTTTAGATGATGTCTAAATATGTACCTTTATTGGAATTAATCAAATCAGTATATGTTCAAAAACACTTAAGAGCCGTCACACATGGACCCGACACTTGGTTTTTTTTCTAATAACCGTCCCTAGGCTTAGTGACTGCAATAAATAAACATCCCGAATAAAAGGGATACAATTAAGACGGAAAATGTACGTCCGCTTGCGAACGCTATGTACATGCTGACAACAGAAGGTACTTGCGGGTACCCGTTTTTGTATTTATATATTTATGTATTTATTTGAACCGATTGACTTTCCTAGTTTCAACTCAAGTAATTAAATGAGAATAAACTACAAAATATTACTTTCTAGAAGCCTAAAGAAAATTTGAATAATTCTAATAACATCACCGACACGATGGGGGTATTTTATTTGCCAGTCAGGCCACCTATGCCCCTGTTGACAACAAGTGTTGTCAGTGATGTAATAGAACCTACAGCCAAAATGGATAGGAGTAGTTAAAAAGAAATGACTGTTTTAATATAAGTCTAAAACTAAATCTTATAATAACAAAATTAACATATGAATGTGAAAATTATAATATAGGTTCTATATAAAGAGAAAGATATAGAAATAGATGGCAAACCACTGATCCGGTGGACACAGTCCGGCAAGCTATGACCCTTCTCATAGCTGAGAGTGATCAGTGATTTGCCGAAGATATGCTGAAAGCAAAGATTTGATAAGGGGAAGAGAGATTTTAGAGGAGAATACGTGATGTAGGGTATTATACTGAGTGCATAGTACCCGAAATGAATTGTGCAAGGCGTAATCCGTTGTGCACGTAGACAAAAGGAGGTCGAAAGGGGACGGAGAAGCTTAAACGACCTAAATGAAAAGATGAATCTATGTCGCCAACAATCAACCTATGTAAAAAACAACACCAAGTATTGTTAAACATCCCGAATTTGTAATTTGTACTATTTGTAAGCGACGGGAGATTCAGAAGTAAAGGCCTACTGGAGAACGATGGTAAACTAAGATTCGTATCCCAGTTAAACCCCGAAAGGTAGGATTCTAAGCAGTAAAGGTCAGTTTGAAATTAGGGCTCGCAGCGTTTTCACTCGCTTGACAGTAGTGCCCGCACTACAAATCCAAGTCGGCTAACATCGGCGATATATATCCAGCTCGCTTTACAATCCGCATGGAATAGCTGGTCTAGCTACCCTTACCCAGCTAGCAGTGATATCACGGTTACGACACGGGTTAAGCATACATATCCCTTCAAACGTAGTATTTTGCCAATCACTATATATGCCCTTGATCTTTGTTAATATTTTTTGAAAATTGATCTGTTCAATATAGTAAAAAGGGAGTCTGAAGGAGTGCGAGAAAACGACAATCGGGTTATATTCTTGAATGTGTACAAATAATTTCCTTCTGCAATCTACTTGCTGACATTGCGAGTTGTTAGGTACAGATTTTTACCAAACTAGCTAAAGTTAGATAACATTTGGCAGTATGGATGACTTAGTTTTGATTTTGCTATATTTTTATATTTAAAGTTAATTGCAAAAGGTATTTTCAGATATGTATATAAACATACACAAAATTCCACTCATTGCTTATTTAACTGTTTTTTTTTTTGTGAAACGCAGCAGGTACGAAATCATTTACTCTCTTTCTCTTTCATAGTTTGGTTGCACGCTTTCTTTGCAAATGATTGAATTTTTCCAAGACTGTGTTCTTTTAATACACCCGTTTTTTAAAAAAAAAAGCATGATGTGAAGTGGGTAAAATATTGGAAATAACACTTTTTTTCAAATCACATGTACATTTTTGAAGAAGATATAGTTTAGATTGGTATAATTACTGGAATTACTATAATGATATATATATATTAGATATATCTAAAGAGGATCCATACTCTGACCAACAGCTTGTGACATCCTTTATAGTTCAATATCGATTCGTTTATTTGGGTGTTACCACAGCTACTAAGTGCCAAAGTTAGAAGCAAAACTTTTCGAGTTCACTCGTAAGTGCGCCAGCAATTATGCCGGGGGAAATCGTTGAAAACGGCCATTGACAAAAAATCGGTCTGTTGATCGTTTGCTTACTTCGTAGGGTCTAGTTTAAAATGTCCAAGGGTTGGCAAACTGAATCGACTCTCAACATAACATGACAAAAGTCATGTGTTTAAGAGCAAATATGCTATTCCCTAAGCAGTTATGGTAAGTTGCACCTGCCGCAATCAAAAGGCATATGTTTTCAATGTTTTTGATTAAGTTCTTTGCTTGAAACGGTCTAAGAAATCTTCGCAAAGTTCGCTTGCGGCTTCCGTATGACATATCCGCCGATTTCGTGCCTATATTAGGGCCAAGCAGTACTGGTGGCATCAGTACAATCCAAACTGCTTGCGGTTGGCCCACTGGAGCTGATTTGAATAAACGATGCCATAGTTCTATCAAACCGATTGGCTGAGAATGTAATGCACTTACTGCCCACTAAGTCAATCAGTGGTCTAAAGAGAGTAATTCAAATTTAGGTCGTTGTTCAGTAGTAATTGTTTATTTGCTCATAATCCAGTGTAATCACGACATTGACATCACAGTTTTGGCAGACTATCTTTCAGTGAAATTGCATTGGGCTATCGTTTGTTTTCAGAACTCAAAGATTTCGGTCTTCTGCAATGTCCACTCAACCATCATTTCGTCGCTTTTCTTGATTCCCCGATACATTTCGTTGAGTGGGGCTTGACTTTCCTATGCTTGTGGGATACAACAACGAGAATAGTAAATGATGCCGAAAAGCCTTACAAGTTCAGAGAGTGTGTTTGGTCGTTCGAAGTCATCAATCGCGCAGACTATCTTGTGGTTATGGTATTCCTTAACTATTGATCATGTAGCCCATGGCACTTATTTGCAGTTATGCTCATGCTATGTTTTTTGAAAAGTGGAAAGAGGCGCCTTAAAATTTTCAAAAACATCAATATATCGTCAATAGACACCTTCAAAGATTTTAAATATGTGTGGCATTTATGAGCTTAAGTGGAAAAATACAATAGGATAAGATCAATCAACCCAAGACGAGTGCAGACGACAGTTTTTTTGTATGTGCACGTCGGACATAGTCACATCGACAAACTGTTTCAACAGTCCACGTAATTCATTATTATCTTTTATTGTTTTGGTGTACTGAGAAGTGTTCCGTTTAGATTAGCAATTTGTAATGGACCAAAAGATCAGCTCCGAATATTGAACTTTAGCGTTGATAAGGGAAACGCCGAAGACCCAACTCAAAGTTCAAGACATGAGTGTCATAGGTTTGAATTGTCGATTGGTTTGCTGCGAATAAGTCTTAGACATTGACGATGGATTTTATTTTCATTGATGATTGTGCAATCACAGATACCACTCAAAAATTAACTAAGGCGCCGGTCTTGGAGGTATGGGAGAGAGCTTGAAGACGCTCGTGTTGTTGTTATTTGTCATGCAGCAGCCAGCGATGTCGGCTTCTGCTTCAGTTTGACGTCTTCCAATTGGGACAGCTATTTTGAGACTTCCGCGCATCGATGCCAACTTCCTCATGGTACCAGAATGGTTCGTGCCGATTGGCTTAAGGAGAGGCAGCAAGCAAGTCTCATAGATGGACATCCTCAATAACGTTGTTTAGTCGGGATCAGGGCACTGCGACCAATGCACGGGCTTTTGTACCATAGGATTCCCTATGGGGACAGGAGTTGCTCTACCTCCCTTATGAAGAGCAGCAGCTCTCGTATAGATTTTCAGATATGTGCTTCAGAAACAAATTATCTGAGCAGATACTTCTTCCTATTCCAAATAATGGCTGGGAAATCGCATAAAATGAACTTTATGGTCCGCCATTATCCTTGCAGAGACTGCACTTTGTGTCGAAGGATAGACGAATTTTGTGAAGGTGACACTTAACTGTGTGGTAAGCTAAGCCACTAGAAGCCGCAGATCCGCAAAAGATAGCAATTTTGTTTTTCAGGATTTTAGGTTGGCGTAAGCCCGTCCCGTAGGCCGGTATGACCTCACCTCATTTCGAGACCATGCCTCTATCAATCGTTTAAGAGAGGCCCAACTCAACCCATGGAAGGTTTCTGGGTCGAGGAGTGGAGTTGGCGAGCCGGCCCTAGCCAGCTCGTTTGCAGCTTCGTTGCCGGGGATATCGGAATGCTCAGGGACCCAACAAATAGTGATAGCTCAGTAGTGCAATCAGTTGAGAGCTTATCTTTGAGGAGGAAACAGCTTTGGTAGCTCTTTAGCTATCTGTGAAGATATTTAAGTTTGCACCACTCATCCCATTAACTAGGATACCCTTGGAGCAGGACTAAATGACGTAAACCTCAGAAAGAAAGACGCTGTAATAGGTGCCCATTGCATTCAAGATTCTGATGTTAGGCTCTGCTTCTGCACTAAGGACCATAGAATACACCATTTGACCGCGCGAATGAAGACAGTGAAGAGCTAATATTTGAGTGCATTAACATGTTCTCTATCCAGGTGATAGAGGAGTTCTCAGTTCCCCTGGACTATAGACCTGGTTTTGGAAGCCTAGTCAGTATTGTCCAAGGCACCTTCAACTTCAAAAAAGGAGCGCAAAACAATTTCCTTCTCCTCAAATGTCTTCTCAATCATGCTGAATATGGATTAAGAGGGATTTCTCTCGATCTGCCTTTAATATAGGCAAAGTGACCAATGCAACTTGCATCGGATATGCAATGCCAACAGCCGTTACGCGAGCTTAGGCAGAAGGAATGTCAGTACCCTTGCTTAGGGATAACAACTATATTAACCTCTCTCCAGGGTACCGGAATGTATTCCCAACTGAAACTTTTGTATGTAGGCCAATAAGTGATATGATGATTTCTTCATGGCTGTGGTACCGTAGGGCCGGGGAACTCTCCGGGGCTTTAAAGGGAGGGAATAATAAGTGATGTGATGATTTCTTCTTGGCTGTGGTACCGTAGGCCGGGGAACTCTCCGGGGCTTTAAAGGGAGGGAACGACTTAATGACCCACCTGATCCAGGTTGATGTTTTCTTAAACAAAAGTTTTGCACAAGGTGGACGACGCTTTTCTAGCGTGGTGCAGGTTCACCTGAACACCCTCAAGGCTTCCAGACTTGCGCCGTCGGAATTCGTTTCCACAGATTCCTATCGGCCTTTTAGCTCACCGTACTTGTCGTCTTGCTGACCGTAGTCCACTGACGCATTCCCATCAGGCATATGGAGTTTGCAGCGACATTGACAGCCGGCGCATTGTTTCTGCTCTTCTTCCTGCTGACTTTAGGATCAAACTGGTCCTGCCAAAACTGTACCATGGGAGGAAAATGGGTCTTTACCATTATTTTAATCGGGAGTGAACTGGTGATGTGAATGTGGCCGAAGTTCCTCTTAACCCACTTGGCTCCGTTTTCGTCGTAGAAAACGAGCATCTGTCAATAAGTTCTCTTTACTACACCTTCGACAGCGCGGTCGGCTCTGAATAAGCATTATTCACCTTTGTTGTCGACCCAAGCCAGAGGACTCTTTGTGCGAGCAAGCTCGTTTGACCCTAATGTCATCGGGGGGCTTTTAACAGGCAGTAAGACCAGCTGAATTCTAGACACTTTTGGCAAGTGAAGCCCTGAAAAATTTTCCTCGCGGTTCATTAATCTTACACAAGTAACTTCAGTGTCCAGAGGCAGACATGCAATCTAAGTGCCTGCATCCGTTGACCGGCCTCTGAGAGATCACATTGGATGCGTCGTCGATTTCAGTGTATGGTCAACATCCGAACCGGAGGTCAATGTCTCTTTCGAATATTGACTGGTCAGAAACCTAGCCAGCAAGAAAGTGGCACCTTTCAAGCCTTGACCCAAGGGGGTTGTTGGCTTTTTCAGGCCCTCTTTTACTTGGTGATCAACATCACAGTTTAGATAGGTGGAGCCCGGCAGGCTGAAGCCTGGGGGATGCTGTTGAGCCGCACCAGGCTCGTTTGTTTTAACATTTTTGCGTGCACAGTTAATTTAGTAATTTTCCGACGGACATAACCGTGCCAAGGATTTGCTTCCAGCCGCGTTCAGGTGGATCGTTTACTTACACTTCTAATAGTGTGTACAGATACGGAACGTCCTGTTTGTTGAATGTCATGACTACGTAGCTAACTAAAGATTATATGACATTGCCTACTGGACGGTTTAAACTTCATCTATGGTGTTCAGCCAATCAGCTGTATTTAAATTCAAATAATTGTATGTTTATGATGTTTCGATATACTAAGCCTGTACTAAGTTTCAAAAGTCACATAACCACTATTGTAAACGAAACTAAGGAAGTTCAAGCGTTGTCGAAGAAGTTTAACGACCCTAATTTAATCGCCACTAAACTTTTATACATATCTTTGATTCATCTAATCCTGAAATATAACTCGTGCATAAGGTGTCTGCAGTATACATCAGCAACAGATATACTCAGTATATGTTATGTAAGCTGGAACTGTAATCTCAGTTTACCATCGTACCCCATTTACCTTTTAGATCTGAATCTTCCGTCGCTTACCAACCGTAGAAATAAGCTTGGTGTTGATTTTCTACACAATTTGATTGTTGGCGACATAGAATCATATATTCTTTTATGTCGCATGTCTCTGTTTCTTTTAGACCGACTATTATTTCGTAACTAATAACGTCATACGTGCCTCTCCAACTAATAATAAAATTGAAAAATGATGAGAAACTTTCGTCCACCCGCTTTGCATTAAATCATAAGTGAAAATAATATTTTTAAAACATAATTCAACAATTAAAACACTTAACTGATAAAATCTACCAACCCAATATTTTATGTGCAATATCTTATCTGAAACCTCATCTGCAAAATGCTACAGAATAAATTAAGACATCGCTGCAGCCTTACAGTCTCAGTAAGATTATAAATATTAAAAATATGTATGTCACCGGATACAAAGGACATGGGTCGGCAATTGCCTTTCTCCTTTATTTATTTAATATGCATTAGTTTCAATTAAAGAGCTGTCTGATCACCGCAAAAATAAATCCATTTGACTAAAGCCAGTTTTGGATTGAATTGAACAATATTTAAATATTTTTAACTATTTTCAATCAATTATAGTTCGTTATCATCATATCATTACATTTTATTTAACCTTCATTTTATTACATTAAAAATGTCAAAAGCACAGCAAAATACTTAAGGTTTTTACAAATAATTAATTGATAAGCGGAAAGCAGCACGTACTATATTTTTGTTAATATTAATATATATAACTTTGGTATTGGCAGTTGAAATATTTCTGGCCGCTAGTTAAAGACCGACCACAGTATACTAAAGTTGTTGGAAATTCTTTCTTGGATATCGAAGCCGTCAATTCTTTAAAGTAATTTTCTCACACACAAAATATTGGCCATTGACAAAATGGCGATGCCGTCTTACACCCGAAAATAATTAGAAATTAGGAATATTTGTATACAATTATTTTTGTTTACCTTAGAAAACTGATGGTATTACTCTCTTGGTGTGCTTAAGTTCCCATGTTCAAATCCCCTCACCGACCAAATTGGTTGCCGAAACTAATGCTTAGAATTCCAATGTAGCCAGTGTAGACAGCCAATGCTAATATCTAAATAATGCTAAGCCCGATGAAAAAAGATATGGCGATATTTTATTATTATTATTTTAAAGAATGTTACAATATCTGTTTTGGCCTCATCATACTTTTCCATTTTAAATCCCCAATGCTTCAAGATAGACGGCCTTTATCTTCCGTTTCAACAAAAATAAATGCAGTCTACTTAGCAAGCTATTGAAAGCTATAAAATGATTTTAGTAATGCAGCTTTTGAAGATAATGTAATTGTTTTTGTTAAAATATAGCTTACACCAAAAGTAAATGTTACATATATTTTCTGTCCACTACGTGATTGCTTTGTACTTATCTCGGATAAAATGAACACATCAGTGGCTTATTCACATTACCTCAGATGTTTGCAATTAACCTATTAGCCGTTTATTATATTGTTACATTATTATGTTCATAACCTGTTCCTCGTGGTTGTCTTAATTATTCAGGTCGTTGTATATTTTTTTGTGATAACCGAGTCTATTCTTTTTATGACTACTTTCTTACCATTAAGTATTTAAATTTATCTAACATTAGTTGTGTAGAAATACTAAGTAAAAGCGTATATAAATACAGTCGAATCCCGATAATTCGTACCCCGCTAAATCGAAAATCGCGATAATTCGTAAAAAATTCTGTCCCCTTGAAAAAAACTCGTTAATTCGTAAA
>SCDZ01000927.1:0-18947 GCA_004143845.1 Drosophila lacertosa | reverse complement strand
TTGATATCTAGATTAGTCAACCAGTCAGTCAGTCAATCAGCTTATCAATCAATCAGTCAATCAGCTAGTCTGTCATTCAGCTAGTCTGTCAGTAAATTTTTTGCAGTTAGGCAGTCCATCAGTCAGCTTCATATCTAGATTAGTCAACCAGTCAGTCAGTCAATCACCTTATCAATCAATCAGTCAATCAGCTAGTCTGTCATTCAGCTAGTCTGTCAGTAAATTGCTTGCAGTTAAACCGTTCATCAGTCAGCTTGATATCTAGATTAGTCAACCAGTCAGTCAGTCAATCAGCTTGTCAATCAATCAGTCAATCAGCTAGTCTGTCAGTCAACAAGTCTCTCGGGTAGTAGGTTAAATAATAAGGTAGTCCGTCAATTAATTAGTCAATCGATTTCTTCAATCATTAAGATTGATGATTGATGATCTTACCATTCTCGTGGGTAAAAACGGCCTGGCAGACGGAGCAGGGCCACATGCGCAGGCTGCTGGTCAGCTGGGAAGTTTCGGCGTGGCAGGCGAGATGCTTGCGCAAGGAGCCCTCGTTCACATAGTGCTTGCCGCACACGGGACAAGGATGATTGGCCGTTCTGCGCTTGCCGAGGTAGCTGTCATTCAAACTGGACCCGCTGGTCGCCGATGGCTGTGCGCAGCTCAGCTCCGTGGCGCAGTGGGCTGCAAGGGAACCCGGCCCGGCGCCGCCATGAATACCCTCGCCGAATTGAGAGGCTGTGCGGAATGATAGAGAAGGGTTTATATCATTTAATTATTCCAATTGTTCGTTTGAAGCGTTTTATCTGCTTAAATATTTTATCGCAAAAATACTATCTGCCTATCGATAATCAATTTTTGGCAAAATCGCAACTGATAATAATCTGAATTATGATATCGAATTCTTACTGATAAATATGCTATCGTTGACTATCGAAAACATTTTAATGATGATGAAATCGAATAAAAATTATCGATAAATATTTGACCGACAATTAATTACAGTTGTTCAAATTGAAATCAACAACTAAAACTCGTCCTATGCTATAATTTATAACGCGAGTTGATTGTAAGGAAAGAATTTCTTACGTGGCTCGCTTGGCGGCGGCGGTGACTTCTCTTTGTGGACGTGCTTCATGTGATCCATTAGCGCCTCGGTGCCCAGGAAGAGCTTGTGGCAGACGGGGCAGGAGGTCGCATTGGGTCCGCCAATAAGTGCCGCATGCTGCTGCAAGACACCAAGATGCAGCTGTAGCTCCTGAGGTGTGCCGATGTGGATTGAGATCATGAGATGCCGTTTAGCGTTTGGCGTGCGATGATGATGATTTGGTGCGTGGTTGGTTTATTTAGCAGCGGGCGAAAGCAATTAACAAATGGCCATAAAAAGGAAAACAAAAAAAGAAGGGTGCATGTGCTGCTCTATTTTTCTCTCTCTCTCTCTCTCTCTTTCCACCTACCTTGGACGTGTGTGTGCGCAAGCTGGACTCGGTGGCGAATCCCTTGCCACAAATATTACAGTGAAAGGGACGATTCTTGGCCCGCTCCACTTGGGCGTCGTGGTTCCGCAAATGCTGCTGCAGATTCGACAGCTGGATGAAAGCTCGACCGCAGTCCGGCAAGTGACATTTGTACGGTCGCTCACCTGCAAAAATAAAAAAACACAAGATGAGAATCTCAAAAATTATGAGGGCTTTTATACAAATACTTTGTCATAATAATAACGTTCCTTAGAATACCATTCAATTAATATATACCATTTAATTAATATATATATATCTATCAATCAAGCAATTGAACAATAACAGAATCTTAATTGGGCAATTGTGGCAGTTATTTTTAAATATATATTTAATGCGCCTTTGCTTAATGCTCTCCACAGGGATGCATGCACTAGAGTTGCACATTAAAGTTCAATTGAAGAATTGAGTTGAGTCGTTCAATTGGTGAACTGCAAGTGTCATTACTGTTCCCAACACAGTTCAACAGGAACGAGCTAAACGAACTAAGACGTGAACCCAACGAAGGCTAAACTAGTACGTAGTTCGTTTGTTCTGTTAAGTGAGTAGTTCAATTGAACTTGTATGGAACAATTCTGCACAGCGCTAATTATAAAAGCTTCCATATTATGTACAACAGTAGTTCATGAAGTTAGTGTATGGAATACACTAGGATTAAACAATATTTATGCAAAATCTACATTCAGACCAAATGGACTTTAAGACTTTAATATCGTAGTAAAAAGATCTCTCTTAAAGTTAAGGATTGAATGTGTTTATATTGTAAATCATAATTGAAAAATCAATACCTCTGCCGCCCACCCTAGCCCCATCCATAGACCAACGGGGCAACTCTTTAAGAGTCATCAACTCGTTAATTATTCTTTTAGCCATTTAATTTTTTTTCATTATTGGCCAAGGTCATGGTTTAAGGTTCTTAACTAGAGTATTCAACCTTTTTTTGATATACATTTTGCTACCACCACAAATAAAACATGCTATTCTCACGCGATTCATCATTAAGAAGGAACTTGGGGATGCATTTGCGATTTACGGTAAAATAATGAAACCCTTCTTTAAAGCTATGTAAAAGGATTATTATGATGGCCGGCTGGCGGTTCACATAAAACTTAAAATGTGGCTCACACGCAATGCATTCTTTTTTTTTTTGTGCCAATTATGTTCGCTCAATATAAAAAAACATCTTTTCTAACATAATAATGAATACAAACGATCGTGTTAGTCGGTTATCGATAATTTGTCGCAATTCTGTTAACGGCGAAACGAACACATGCTGTTAAACTTAACAGAATGCTTAACATTAACATTATGTATGTTATGAGTAAGTTCAGCGTACGAATTCTGAAATAAGGTTGCTATACTATTATCAAAACTTAAGTAAAGCACTTAAAAAACAATCTTTGTAATTTCATTCTAACCATTAAAGCCATTTTAGAGTATTTACACACATACATACATACGTAATTCATTGTACAGAGTTGTTTGGGCTTAATCTACGCAGCTGGAGTTAAAAGAGTTTCAATATGAATGAGATTAAGGATTATTTATCATTTATTTAAATCACAAACCTAAGCGGCATGTGTGAAAATGATATTAATAAATGAAGCAACGTTTCAGCCCATAGCTATTGAATTATCGATATATTTATAGAGTTGTCAAGTTACAGAAAGAACAAATGATTTGTTTACCCTGTAAAGTATAAATTAAAGAATGTAAGGAATATTCTTAAGACACAAGGAATACTTTAAATTGCAATTGGGCATTGGTTGGCGCACGCTCAGAATGTTAAATGTTTAAGCGTCTTGAACGTGCAGCATGAGGCATGGAGCTGTAATTGACTGATTGACTTCATTTTAACAAGATTAAAAAGTAAGCGCCAGAAAATGATGTCGCCGACGAGAAGACGAGCCCTTGGAATCCTTAAGGTCCTGTCTTGGGGAAGTCGCTTAAATGGCGAGACGTTTAAAAAGTTGCAGCTATGCAGCAATTACGTGTTTCAGATTTGCTCGAAAATTAATTTCATTTGAACGCGCAATTAAATGAAAAAGTGGAAGGTCAGTAACGCGGAACGGGACAAAAAAAAGGGTCCAGGACACTTAGTTGGCAACGGGCAAAAGAGAACTCTAAACCGTTTAAGCTACTTACAGTCACGACACCTACTACTAAATGCAAATAAATAGCAACAAAGTGCAGTCTTGTTCAAGCAAATGCGGTCGCAAGACAACATTTCAATTCCTTAGAGCGACCTGCACTGGACGAAATTCTCGCTCGCTTGTTCTCTTCTCTCTTCTCTCTTGTTCTGTTGTTTTAGGTTTATAGCCCTGCTGCATATTAATTTATAATGAATTTGGAGCTTGGGTGCGCGCTTACTTAAATGCAACAGTCGGAAACGAGTTAAGTTTCCTTAGTTTGCTATGTAAACGTTTTTAAACAACTTAACGAAAGAATTCGAGAAAGGGCTTTAACAATAGTGATGTGAGTCCAAAACAAAAATATCGATACATCGTGTTGCCAAACATAAATGTATTGAAATAAATTATAATTAAGTTGTTAATAGTTATAAATAAATCAAAAATTGGTAACGCACTTAAACAATTTAATCTTGACTGTATCTTTATCTTTGTAGCATAATAATTAAAAATTTGACAAGCAATTTTCAAGTTTAAAATTGATATGAGCTCATTTTTTGAGCTAGATCGAAGCAATGAACAAAATATGAATGAGGTTTGGTATTAAAATCAGCTTATATAAAATAAAGTGGTGTATTAATAATTTGATATTACTGTTGAGCATATTTATATATATATATATAATTTTTTTTTTCTGAGTGTAGTGCCGAGAATAAAGTCGACGACAGCGGCCGTAGCAACATCGTTTAACACCTTCACACCTAGCAGCGACAAGCACGCAACGCGCAGCAGAAGAATAAGCAAGCAAAGAAGAAGGAGAATGGTGAGAGAGAGAGGAAGAGGAAGAGAATGGCGTGGCACTTAAAGCGCCTTAAAGTATGCAGGCGGGCGGCGCGAAAAACGTGCTCGCCGTGGAATTTCGTGACTGCGCCGCGCCGCCTCGGAGCTGCGGTCAGGGCGCGATGGCTGCTTAATAGCCTCTCCATTATCCGAGTTGATGTTGATGTTGATGTGGATGTTGGTCGCCTGTTTAGCCGCTTAGATCGCAGCGTTGCATTGTCTAATTACCAAGGCCAGCCCCACCCCAAAAATCCAAACGGGCCCAGGCCCAGAAATAGCAGCAGCAGCAACGGCAACGAAAAAAAAATAATATAAAGAGCTGAAGGTCGACGGGTTGCTGTCTTTGCGTTTTGGCAGGGTGCAAACTGGTTTTTAATTAAAGCGTATTTGATTTCTTATGCCAGCGCCGTTTTCGCATTAAGCATGAAAAGGAAATAAATCCCAAAAGAAACAAGAAACTTTGTACAAAAGCAACCAAAAAAAAAATTGTAATTGTGATGTTGCAATCAGGTGTGAATATAATTTGCTTCAACTAAGCGCAAAAGATGCTTGCCATAGGAGCCTATAAAAAATTGCTTTCAATGCGGCTAATGACGTTGAATAATTTCCGACGGCCCGTCCTGCAACCCTGGTCCTGTTAGATTGCTATTACAGTTGCTATAGGTATTTTTTACTCGACTGCAGTCGCAGCTGGCGCCGACCCGAAAATGTCGCGACGAAAAGCACTCAAAGTTTATTTAATTATCATTGTCATTTTAGCATTTTGTCATTTTGTCATTGGCAGTACTCCTAGATATGACGAATCTGTTTTTTTTTTCGTAATAAAAATATTTTTCGTACGCTGGACACAAAACTGCAAATGCAATGTGACAGAGAAGGAAGCAAGAGAAGTGTAGAATACAGCAAGATAGAGCGGGAGAGAGAGAGAGATGGGGAAACTGCGGCAGTGTGAGTAACAGTGGCCAGGGCTGGGGGCGCTTTAACAGCACAGTTGAAAAAATTTAGTATTTATATAAACTTTTTCTACCCATTTAATACTAAGTATAACTCAATTGAACAATTAAAACAACTTCAAACATTTTTACAAAAAATTAACGTTCGGCAATATATAAATTTTTTTTGAGTTGTTTTTTTTTCAAAAATGTGATTTTGTCCCACTTTGCAAGTTTCTCAGGGTCTGGCGGCCGTTTTAATTTGTCACAAGCACTGAACAATTTTCATCAGCTTTTTGTAATTATGGAGACAAGTAGCAAAAAAAAAATAACGAAAAAAAAAGTCAAAAGTAATAAGCAAATAATAAGAAATCAAGCTAAGACCAGAAAAATAGCAAATTGTAATGGAAAAAACGCCGGAAATTGAATAGGAATTAAGCAAGTGCTTAAAAGCTGAAAGGGGGCTGGAAAAAAGTAATAATAATTAAGAATTAAGCGAAGTTTTGGAAAAAAAAACCATTTCCAACTAGGCAAAATTTAAGCTACGCAAATTTGTGCTTGAAAATTGCGTGTGATTTTTACTTTAAAATATATTTGTTGGAGCTAAGTGTAAAAATAACAAGAACTTATGTTTGAATATACTTGACATGCCGTAAACAAACTCAATATGGAACAGGAAACAATAATGAAAATGTTATTTTTATTATAGGTCGAATAGGGTATTGGTTAGCCGATCATATGTTTATCAAACAAAAAACCGTTTGGCAACAGTAAGTTAGAAATAGTTCACAAGAATTTAGTTCCTTTTTTGTTTGTTCTGTATACGCGGTTTTGAATCAGTTCGCTCATGAACGTCATCGAATAATGAATTATATACTATATATAATAAAAATGAATTATACAAGTAGTTAATTTATAATTCGGTTTGTAGAAAAGATCATTTAATTATGAAAGGAACCATTTGCAAAGCTCAGTTTGACACAGTTCCTTAGAAACTAGTTCCTTTTGCTTGTGTTGCGTACGCGCTTTTGAACCACTTCACTCAAGAGTGCGAACGCAATGTTCAAATGAACTAAAAAGCACATGTATTGAACTAGTTGTTTACATTTTGAATATTTTAGGGTTAGGTTGCTTGAGATGATGTTAAAGTGAGTTTACTTACCGGTATGGAGTCGGGTGTGCTGCTGGACGTGGGATAGCTGCTTAAATCTACGATCACAGTAGGAGCATTTGTAGGGCTTCTCGCCGGTGTGGACGCGAATGTGCTGGACGAGCTGATGGTTGCTGGAGAAGCTCTTCATGCACTGCTGGCACTGATGCGGCTTCGTCTCCGCCCCAGGCGTCGTACCCCCGCCGCCGCCCATGCTAGCCGCCCCGCCCACTCCGTGGGCGCCCAGTCCGACCCGCGGTATCTGCTGTTGAATTTGCTGCATCGCGCTCTTGTGCATGAAAAGCTGCAAATCGATAGATTATCCAATAAAACGAAAAACTATCAGTTCAAATCTCACGATCAGATAAATTTAAATTTTTATGTTCATTGTGAAAGCCGCCATTTTCTTTAAACTTTGTTTTTTGCTGCTCACTTTTGTAAAAAATGACCAAAGAAATCAAATGTCTTTAAGTGAGTAAAAGAAATTAAAGTAAGTGTGGAACAAACAAAATAAAAAACTGTTTAACCTCTGATGTATAAGTGTTCCAAGTAAGATATAGCCTTAAGAACACTTCAAATTTAAACTGAAACTAGTTCATTTTACACTCAAAACTAATGTAAAAAACGTTTAGATTAACAGTTACATTATGAACATGAACCTCAAACTGAACCTGAACCTGAACACAAACATGAACCGGAACAAGTACATAAGCCTGAACAATAACATGAACATAACAACAAACATTAACGTTAACATTAACTTAACATAAGCATTAACTTCATCTATTACATTAACAGACCATTAACATTACATTACATAGACACTTAACATTGAGCTCATCATTAACACTACTAATAACATTGCATTTAACATAACTTTTAACATTCACGTTAACATTTACATTGCTTGAACTTTTTAAGAAAATATTTGGCAAATTTGATTATTGAAGGCAATTCTTAATGTGTCAGCATTAAAAGAAAAGAACTTGTAAAAGAATTCAAGGTTAAGCTTTGTTTGCTAGTTCTTATTAAGTAGGTTTAACTTAAGAAATCTATATAAATATATTGTATATATGTCTATATAGCGACTTTCTTCAAGTACCTTCACGCACAAACTGTTCTTGCGTCTGCTTTACTAGGTTAATTTATAGATTCTCAACAATTATCGTTTTTATTATTATTTTTAGCTGCATTTTTTCATAAACCAATTTTTATTTTTTGTCAAATTGTTAAAATAAAAATGTGTATAGTTGCATGTCGTACAAGTCGAAAACAAGTCAGCAAAACAATTCACACTTTTTTATTTTTGAGTACATTAATTTGCTAACATTTATGTTGGACGACTGCGAAATACCCTGGCCTTATTTTTTTTTTTGTGTGTTAATTCTATTATAATACTATACTTAACTTACATCTTATGTGTCTTTAACCATCTCTTAATTGAACGAAAACTTAATGTTACATAGTGGCTTTGGAAAACAAGCTATCCTTTGTGAGCATATAAAGATTGGTAGTCAAAATTTAAATGGGCATTTTGGTTCATGCCGACAAAAACTTTTTGCTGATTTTTATTAAATTTACTAAGTTGCCGTTAAGTGTTTAGACAGACAAAAAAAAAATCAAGAAAAGAGTCTGAAAAATAACGGAAGACCTTCGGTTTTCTTTGGGCCCAGTTAAAGGTCGCAACTGGAATCTATCCTCAATAAATGAAGTCAATAAAAAAAAAAACTATTAAAGCAACTAAATTATTTTAAGTTGAATTTGCGTAAATGCATAAATAAATACATTTTAATTTTTTCAATCTTAAAAATCTTTAAAATCTTGCTAGATTTTTATTGTGTTTGTTTTTCAAGAAATTCAAGAAAAAAACACAAGCAAATATTTTTTTTTTATTCTAATAAATGTAGTTATAAACTAGCTAACTAGCTATCTATATATATTATATATCTTTATAACTTATCATAAATACCTAATAATGAAAAGCCTTAAAAAGTGTTTGGACTTAAGCTAAAGCTAGTTTTATTTTCCTTATAGTTTTTCCAATCAAATAAAAAAAAAACCTTCTGTAAAAATCTTAAGACCTGAAGATTGTTTAATAAATTTACTGTTAACCACTTTTACAGATCCTTTAAACCAAGTTTTTAGCTAAGCCTTCTAACAAAAATGTTTTATTGTATATTATATTTTTATGCATAGATAGAAATTAATTTATTTTTTTTATTTTTCTCTTTGTTACTTAGCAAGAAAAAAAGTAAATAAAGTTTTACTTATTTTGTAGGAATTTGTTTGCAGCTTTAAATAAGTAAACTTTGAATTTCTTCTTAGGGGGAATTTAGGAGCTCTACTTTCCATTAGACAAAGGGAGTACCCCTGCTTTAAGCCCCTTAATATTTTAAAGGCAAGCCCAATAAATATGTGCTCTAATAAACTTATAAATTTAAATGTAAAGTGTATAATTTAAGATTTGTAAAGCACTTGAAAATAGTTTCAAAAAGTGTTTGAAGGCAAAAACATAAAGGAAATAAGTGTTTAACGGGAATATTTTACAGTTGCGTTAACATAAAATCTGACAGACAATAAATTATATAAAAATGTATGTATGTACTTAGTATATATATTTATATATGTATGTACCCAAATGACATTTAGGGGAAAATAAAAAGAAATGCACGCGCTTGTTTTTTTTTGCATTGAATGTGCCCAGGTTTTAGTTGGACCAGCGGACTACACCTACAAAGAATCCACAAGAAATGCCCAAGGGGCAGGGGGGGGAGCTGCAACAAGCACGAAGACGATGGCAAAGCGGACGCGCAGTCAAGCGGGCGAAACGGGTAAGCGGGCGAGTGGGGCAAAAAACGGGCACACAGGCAACTAGGAACAAACGGGCACACGGGCACACAGGCACTCAGCAGGCAGTCGGCAGTCGGCAGGCGGCGGGCGGCGGGCGGCAGTCGTCGGTCGGGCAGTTTGAGAAGCCGCGTGCGGTGTTCTCTGGTTGGTTGGGTCGCCAACGGTTTGTTTGCAGTGCCGCCGATTCGCTGCTCGCCGCTGCTGGCGCTCGTCATTTGGCCGAGAGACTCGACTGCACTTTTTATTCATCGCACAGGTTCCCTCTTCCAGCGCATACAAAAAAAAAATAAAAGAAAAAAAATGGCGAGCACTCTACACACACACACACACACACACACACACACAGAGAGACAGTGCTGCGCTGTGTGTCCAGCCAACGGCAGTTCTGCGAAATCGCCGGCAAATGAGATTGCGATAATAGCAACAGCTGCATGTGTGTGTGTGTGTGTGTTTGTGTGTGTGTTTGTGTGTTTGTGTGCGTAGAGGGGTAAAGCGGAGGCCGCTTATAAATGGACATGGGTCAGCAGCTGGCAGCAGCAGGGGTAGTCCCGAGCACACAGAATCCCTAAAAGTGCACAAAAAACTATATACTCTGTTTAGCATGTACAAATACATACATACATCTCTCTAAATATATACACACAGCTACATACATACATATATATTGTGCTGCAGACAAGTGCATTTGTAAGACATTTTTACGCTCTTATATATATTCTTGACATTGAATAACAAACTAAAGACACTTTTCTTAGCAAGCAAATTTAGTAGCTTAAGCGAGAATCGAATAAACTATATGAAATGAATGTAAGTAAATTAGTTTTCTGTTTGTCCTTATTCCCAAAAGTTGTTTGTGCAAAAGAACTGGCTCATATGAACTAGCTTATGCTATTTTGATCTAGTATTTAATAAACAATTAATTGCCAAGTAAAGTAAAAATTACTTAATTAAAATAAATGCAGCTAAGCATATTTTATTTTTAGCTAACAATAGTTTATGCTTTTTTTTTCTCAAACTTGCTCTTTATAAAGTCGATACTAGCCTTGGGATTTGAACAAGGGATGGGCCTTGATTAGTTCCCTAAATAATAATCTTAGAAAAGTTTGCTCTTGCAATATAGTAAACAAAATCGTTGTGTTTAATTATGTAGTATATAATACTTTTCTAGTTATGCAACTTATTTAAGTTAATCATTACTGTGCCACAAACAAAAAAACAGCATACTCTGCTTTTTTTGTTTGGCTCTAAGATTGTCGTATTGTGCGCCACTGTGCTTGGAAACTATGCATTTTATTATATGTATGTATGCATGTGTGTGTGTGTGTGTGTGTGTTTTTTTTTTTACATAAATATATAAGTTACTATGTGCTGGGCAAGTATCTATGTACACATCAATGTGCCCACATTCAAATGTGCACATGTATGCGTTATACTATTTTTTTTGTTGCTTTCTTTTGCACATTTTTAACCTCTGTTCTCATTCTCTGCGTTTGCCGTAGACTTATTTTTTTTCTCTAAATCTTCAACACACGCACGAAGGCGACGGCGACTGAGGGGTCGCTGCGCCAATGAATATCTGCTGTGGCCTGTGTGTGTGTGTGTGTGATTGTGTGTGAGTTGCTAGAGGGTAAGATATGCATGCTATACGCTGTAGGGGAAGCGAGATGGGTGGAGGTAACGGTGAGCGTATGCCGCTGCTAATAGAAAAAAGCAAACGAACGAACGAACGAAAAAAAAAAAACGACAGTGGTCGAAGGCGAGCAAAATGAAAATGGTCGCAAAAAAAAAATGTTGGTTACGCCGAGGGGGTGAACGAAACAAAAAATGTGTGTGTATGTGTGTGTGTGTGTGTGCGCTTCTACTCTTGTTTTTCTTCAAATTTCTGTGAATGCCGAGGGTGGAACAAACCCAGACATTCAGCAACCACACACACACACAGGTAGGTCGTGTGTGTGCGTCCTTCGGCATCTTCATGAGCTTGGCAAAAAAAAGTAAAGTAAAAAAAAACACGTGTACATGTGACTGTCTGTTTACATGTATGCATGCATGCATGCATAAATGTATAAATGTGTACGTATGTACATATATGTATGCATGCATGTAAGTATGTCTGGACATGTGTCTGCATTTCAGTTTGTGCGGCAAAAGACTTTGTTTTGTTAACAATTTTAAATTGTCTTGGGCCGTCGTCTTAACACCCTTCCCTCCCCCTCCTCCCCCTGCTCGACAGAGTGTCTGTTTCTGTATACATATTATTAATTTATTACATGTGTGTGTGTGTGGACAAAAAGGGAATTTAATGAAGTTCTGCAAATGCGTTTAATGAGCGGATGACTCATCTCTGAGTCTTTCAAGTGCCTTAAAACCTATTTACGAACTAAGTCAAACTAGTTTTTTTTTTTATTCTCTCAGATCTTCTTTATTTTCAATTTCGCTGTCTCGCCAAACTGGGCAAAAGAAAAAGAACTAACTTCAATGAACTAGTTTGGTATTTTAATACTTATTACTTGCCAAGTGAACGAACCAAATGAACAGGGTTAAGTTCCTTCTATATCTACTAAAGATTTTCAATTGATATATGTCAAGATATAAGTAAATATTGTAAGCCTTAAACATTATTTCTATTATATATGCTAACCTTGCATCTAAGCTAATTTAATTGCTTGCGCACGGAACTAGTTCCATGAACACAGCATGCAGCTGTATTTACACACAAACACATACATGTGTACATGTGCAGGGTATTATTACAGGGTATCTCCTTGTTCTTTTTTTTTTTTTTTTGTGAACAAAAGCAAAATGAACCAAAATAAATAAAACAATAAATGAAAAATGCGTATAAAAATAAGATTTATTTGTCAAAAAATTATATATGTTTATTGTGTGAATCGAACAGAATTAGTGTAGTTTAGTTAAGAGAACAAAGTTCTCAGTTTATTCAACATTAACTTAGTTTAAAGGCGTTTAAAAATAATACTTAAAATAATAAAAAAAAGGTTGTGTGTATTATAAATGTTTCTAATTAAGCTCTATTAGTAAGTTTATCACATTAAAAATCTTTTCTCTTTAACTTTAAACAAAATTCAATTGGTGAAAGATATTTAAAAACTCGCGTTTCAGTTAAATAAAATAAAGTTAAATGAAGACAGCTTGCTGTATAAATTGTTTAAATATTGTGTGAAAGTTGCTTAAAGTCAAATTAAATGAAAAGAGAAGACAGCTTGTTTTGGTTAACGGTATCGAGAGAAATCAGTGGAAACGCTGCGCGGTGACACTTGTTTCCACTGGCATTTAAAAGAATTCGTTACTTAGTTGTTTATGTTATATATGTATATTAGGTACGCATGTATATGTGTGTGTGAAAGGATGTGCATGTACTGGTGAGAGTGTGTTTTGTGTCGTGTCTTCAACGTGGAAGAGTACTATACACAACGGAAGAGATGCCAACTCACTCGTTGCAGGGTCGACCAACATTCTTCAAGGGTTCGTTCACTGATCGCGGCTGCGCTGCTGGACCTCGAAAGCTGTAGCTGCAATTACAAAAACCAGATCACCAAAAATCAGTCCAATTGCAATTTTCTTAACGCTTACTTAATGCCTAAAATGAGAACTTAAACCAAAAAAAAAATACTAATCATCTAGAGTAAAAGTAAAGCAAATGTTTGCAATATTCATAATCTATTATTTAGATTTATTTTACTTTTATTAACTATCATTAAAGCACTGGGATTCGAACCCAGAATCTTTACAAATTATCCATCAATAAAATATATTTGTGAACTAAGATTGGAACCAGTCAAATTATTTAGCTATTTAGTCAAAGGATTCGATGCAAGTTAGAGCATCTTTTTATCCATAAAGTAGCCTCAGATTCGAACTTGGGAACACCAAGAATCGGTTCGTGAACAAGTTCTTTGCTAAGTTCTTTTGTAACTCAAATAAACTTGAATATTTTAGTTCACAAACAAAAATTGGAATTCTTTTTTTTTAAGTTTTTGGAGTTTGTGAAACTATAAAAAAAAGTATTCACATTTTAAAAATACAATACTTAAATTACAAATAAATGTAGTTGAATTATTTAATTTAAGCTAAATAATTGATTATGAATTTGTTTGGCAAAAAAAAAAAAATAAAAATAAAGCTCTCAAAAATCTTGAACATAAAACAGCTAAAATGTATTTATTTTATTTATGTTTATAAATATAAATGGCTATTTTATGTGCAATTCGAGAGCGCTAAAATTGTGTTTTTGTATAATTAAAAACAAGCACAAGCTGAATAAAACTTTTGTTAATAACAATAATAATAATTAATAATAATTATTTAAAAAAAACATTACGTGCGTTTCTACATTTGCCAGGCGGCAAATTGTCGGTTAGTCGGCTTACAAAAACTAGATATTAATTTTATTCTTTTTTTTTTTTACTCTAAGCTGAAATGTGTAAGGAATAGAAAATAATTTCAAAATAAAATAATTGTGCCCAGTTTGTCAGTTAAATGATTTTAATTCGGGGAAAGGATTTGAACTGTTTTAAAAAGATTATAGTTAGCCCTGGCACTCGAACTAGTTTTGTTCTTGTTCAATTGAACCTCTAAAAGAACTCAAATAATATGAACTGAAGAAATTAACTTGAACTAATTTTCTGCTTGTTCAATTGTCAAATAACTGATTCCCTAAATGAACTTAAATAATAAATAACTGAAGAAAGTTAACTAAATTAATGAGAACTGAAGTAAGTTTAAGAAATCTTTGTTTATATCAAATAATTATTAAATTAATGCTACTTTAAATGCAAAAAATTAAATACTTTTTTTTTTGGGTTTGTTTAAAAGATTGAATTTAAAGATTTTTTTATATAATTTTATATTATATATTTTACTGCTACTTTAAATGCAAAAAATAAAATACTTTTTTTTTGGGTTTGTTTAAAAGATTGAATTTAAAAACTTGTTTTTATATAATTTATATTATTATATATTTTTTCTTCTAGTGAACCCCCACAGAATTAATTAAAAACTAGTTCTTTTTGCAAATCTGGTTCAATATAAAAACCACATCAAACTTTGTTTAAAGGCACAAAAACAAAATGTTGGTTAGTGAAAGCATTTGAAAGCAAAAACAAAACTAAAACAACGAAAAAAGAAAACGCGTTGGATTTATTTGAATTTTGAGAGATTTTCAATTGAAATCAAAAATTACATCGTGCTCCTTTTCACAGTCAAGAGTCATTCTAAAAACGAGAGTTTCAAGTCGAGTTGGAAAACCAAAGAAAACGTAACGAATAATAGATGGTTTTTCTTTATCTATCTATTTGCTTTTTCTTTTAAATATATTTTTGTTTTTTTTTTTCGGTTACACGCGCGGTTTTTTTTGATTTGTTTATAAGTATGCTGACACCATACGAATTGGAGCTGGAACTGGAGCTGGAACTGGAACTGGTACCGAGTTCGTCAACAGCGCTTGCTAAATTGTTTGTTTGTTTATTTGCGTGAACTCACGTATGTGTGAGTGTGTGCACACATGTGTGTGTGTATGCGTGTGTACAGTGTACAAAAACATGCCTGCACATGTGTGTGTGTGTGTGCGTGTGTGTGTGTTTGTGTGTGTGTTTGTTATTGAATGCACATGGACCCGGCTTAGGCCGGCAAACGGTTAGTGGGCCACTAAACTCTCCGTTTAATTGAGGAGAGGAAACGCGACGTTTTCTTTTTATATTCGAAGATGTTTAAAGTTAAATAGCGCGTACGCTTAATTATCTATTGCACTGTTTAAGGACGCGTAGTCACACACAACCTGACGGCCCGATGTCCTTTGAACTTCTGCCGGCAGACGCTGCTGCGCCTTATCCACAAACGGGATACCGAGTCCAACGTCTTATTTCTGTCGTCGTCGTCGTCGTCGTCGTCGTCGACGTCAGCGTCTCTGCTCTGCCTCTGTTACTAGCGTCAAGTTGTGCTTCTCTTTCTAACTCGTCGTTAATATTTATGTGTGCGTGTGTGTGTGTGTGTGGCCGTACTATTATTGTTTTCTTCAAGAAATTATGCGCGAGTTACATTCACGACACAAAAAAAAAAAAACAACAAAATATAACATAAAGAACGAGAAGAAAACAAAGCACGCGCTCTCTCTCTTTTGCACACGCTCTCTGCGTCGTGGAAAAGGCAAAAGCGCAAAAAAAAAAAAAAAAAAAACAGAAGCAGTTGGCAGTCGGCGGACAGCGTAAAGCGTCCGACGCAAGAACAGCAATAACGCTTGCGTGTGTGTGTGTGTGTGTGTGCGTTATATATATGTATGTATGTATGTATATTGTGTAGTGGTATAAAACTAAACTTGCACTCACTCACCCAACAAAAACAGCCCACAGATTAAATTCCACCCCAGCCACAAATACACAACACACACACACACACAGCTCGCAACTCAAACACACACACACACACACACACGCGCATGCAGCGAGCAGAAAGGGGAAGGCAAAAGACACCTAAAAACTAAGCAGGCGATAAGTGTTTTGTCCCTTTCTTGTTTTCTTCGTCTTCTCGCTCGCGCGCACATACGTTGAGCGGACAAAAACAATTGCGGCGAACTCACCACAAACACAAATTCACCCCGTTTGAGTTGGTTAAGTAAAAAGTAAAAATTCAAGACCAAATTCATCTCAAGTAAAACGGTCTGGAAGATGTTCGCGGAAATGGTTGAACAGGAAAAGCTTCCTTCCATTTCCCGCCACAGCTCTCAGTTTTCCTGCCCCTTTTCACTCGACGAGCTTTTTTCTACACACCCCACGCAAGAGGGGCAGATTTTAGAATACATCTATGAATGGGACATTTTGCTGGAGTTTCACTCTCTTCATAACTGTTTGCCTTTCTCTTCGAGCGCGTTCTAAGCTAAGAGAGTTTATGCTCTTCGAATGTCTCTTTTACGAATGCTGCACTTAATATTCATTTATAAAATAATATAAATAATATCATTTAAATCCCACAACAAAACAAAGCAATTGTTTAACAATTTCTACCTAACCTAACTCTATTTCTAGTATTTTTTCGATTTCAGCTACTTCAGCTCTCAAAGTAATCAGTAGGGAATATTTTATATTATATGTATTCATTGTATTTAATTATATTTATTATATCTCAATTATGAATAAAATATTTCACATTTCAAGTTCAATTCCACTAGAAACATTTAAATATGGAAAATATGTGAAGTAAATTCTGATATTTTATAGAATCTATTTTCATGTTTTTTTAAGATCTCGACGGTCTAATAAAATTCAAAAATTGTTAATATTAAGAGCCGCTAATTTTATATAATAAATTGTTTTAATATTTAATAATAAATAATATAAAGAATAATTTAAATGGTTTTTTTTTTGGGAATGTTAAATTAAAGTTTATCAGATTTGAAACAGGGCCAAAAAATTTCTTTGTTAAATTCTCTTAATATATTTCTAAATAGATTATTTTCTAATACGCTTTTTAAAACTCGAATTTATTTTAATTTAATCAGGTAATTAAAATATAATTAAATATAATAGGTGTCTAAATCTCAGCTATATATACTCCGATTCCGTTAAGATATATTCCTTTCCATTCTTATGATATCGATTCCTGGCTCTTTAAGAGTCGGAAAATTTATATTTTATTTGATTAATTTTACTTTATTTTATTTTATTTTATTATATTTGCACTTATTTTAAAGCTTATAATTTTTTTAGGTAAAAGTTATATTTATATTTTATTTATTTTTGTTATTATTTTAGTTTTGTTAGATTTGAAATTTTTTTATTTTCTTTTTAGGCATATTTATTTCGATCCCGAAACAATAAAAACATGTCGACCAAAATTGCATCCTTAGTCCTTTTTATTTCTACAATTTACGATCTTGTGATAAGATTATATAATTATATATACTATATATATATAATCATATTCAGACTGAAAGAATTTATTTTGTCTACAATTTTGTCCTATGCAGGGTTAAAAATAAAATATTTAAATTGTGTGGAGAGACATTTAAAAGTTTTACAAATTTTGTTAAAAATGTCAGAAAATAAATAAAGTTCTTTTGCCTTTTTATAAGAAAATAATATTCTTTTATTTAATTGTAATAATTTTTTAAATTTAAAATTTAATTTTTTAAATTTAATTATTAATTAACAAATGAATGCTTATGTTAAAAATTAAACAACAGAAACCAAGCTTAAACATTTTTGACAGTGTCAAAAAAAATGTTACCACAAAATTTGAATTCTTAAATAAATTGTAAAGACTTAAGCTATTTATTAATATTTAGCATATACATGTTATATATGTATGTATGTATGTATGTAACTATATATGTATGTATGTATGTATGTACACTCACCTGAATCTCGTTGGCCAATTTCTCGTTGTTGTATTTGATATCGGGCGTTGAGCTGCCGCCCGAAGGAGTTATCGAGTGCTGCGGCGATTGTTGATCCTGCGACAGGGACTTGTTGAGCAGCGGACTATGCGAAGATTGTTGTTGTTGTTGTTGTTGTTGTTGCTGCTGTTGTTGTTGCTGTTGTTGCTGCTGTTGTTGTTGTTGTTGTTGTTGTTGCTGGTGAAAGAAGCCGGCGCCGTAAGCTTGCTCCGTTTGCTGCGGCGGCAGATCATCGGAAAGTTGTTGCTGTTGTTGTTGTTGTTGGGAAGTTTGCTGCTGCTGCGTAGATTGCTGTGATTGGTGTGCCTGCTCTTGCTTGGGCTTGACTGGAAGGCTGGAATTGTGCATAGCGGCGCTTTCCAGCTGATCCAGCGCCGTCGATTTCAGATGCGCCGCGGCGGCGGCGGCGGCCGCCGCATTGAATAACAAATGATGAGCGGACGCTGCCGGCGTCGCAGTCGCTGTCGCTGTCGACGTCGCAGTCGCAAAAGATTCGCTGCCATAACATTGATCGACGTGTTGTTGTTGTTGTTGCGGGTGTTGTTGTTGTTGTTGCTGCTGTTGTTGTTGTTGCTGTTGTTGTGGCATTTGGTTGGGTTCCAATTTGCTATTCAATGGCAGGTGATTATTGTTATTCGTAGGGTTGCCAAGCTGTTCCAAAGGGTGCGGGTGCGAATGTTGTTGTTGTTGTTGTTGTTGCTGCTGTTGCGTGTGTTGTTGTTGTTGTTGCAAGACCGTTGCCGCTGAGTGCAGCGCAAAGGGCGCTCGCGCCTGCTGCCAAAAATCAGATGCATCCATTTTAAACATACGCAACGCTTTCAACTCCAGCTCCAGCTCCAGCTCCGGTTCCGACTCCGATTCGTTTGCTCCACGTCCGTGGCTTGTGTTGTTCGCTGTTCGCAGTTCTTGCGGAACCAGGCCGTTGAATCCGTTCCAAACAACTGCAAACGGGAAAGAGCGATTTTTAATTCAACAATAAAATGATCATTCATATGCAGTTCACTAGAAACTAGTTCATTTTTGTTTGTTCTACAGAACACAACTGTGAATCAAAACTCAGCAATCTGGTAGCCCTAAGTTGGCCACAGTTCATTAGAAACTAGTTCTTCTTTTGTCAGTTCTGCACAATTC
>SCDZ01000926.1:0-34004 GCA_004143845.1 Drosophila lacertosa | reverse complement strand
TTAAATAAATTAAATAAATTAAATAAATTAAATAAATTAAATAAATTAAATAAATTAAATAAATTAAATAAATTAAATAAATTAAATAAATTAATTAAATTAAATAAATTCAATTAATAAAATGTAATCAAATACTTCATCAATCAAATATATTTTTAACTCCTCGATTCGAACCCTGCATTCAAATGTTTGTTTTTATTATAATGAGTATTCTTTTGTTAACGTTATAATTTAGGCCCTGTTGGCACTTACCACCCAATATTAAGGTATTATCATTGTGATGATCTACATTAAGCGAATACGTGTTTCAGTTATTAACTTATTCCCCGCTGAATGAACTTGTTAAACCTGCCACAAAAGATTTGCGCATTTTAAAGACAGCGGGGAATATTTGGAACAATATAAAATCGAGACTCGTACGAGCATAAATCAAGGAAAAAACAATAAAATAAATTATATATTAGCGTATGTACATTGAACATGTAAAAGCGAACGAAACAACAGTAAATTCAATAACAATAAAGAGCAAGCGAGTAAAAGCCGCGAGTGCTCAACCAATTGAATGACCTGTATTCCAATTGATTTAGATTGGAAATGTACTCAAAAGATAGTTAACAAAAAGTTAACTTTCAGTTTTGTTTTTTAGCTTAAGTTTAATTTAAATTATTTCAAGTAAGATTCTTCAAAATTTTGGATTACTTGATTTATATTTAAAACTGAATTTATATCAAAAAAAAAAAAACTTGGCCTTAAATTTGTAAAAGTTATTAAAGCTTATAAAAAATCAAAATAAATTCCATATTTTTATATATTAAATAAAGGACAAATTAATTTAGTTTAGTTTTTAAAGAACAAAATTTTTAATCCAGGAATTTACTCTCAATAAAAAAACTCTTTTATAAGTAAACAAAATCTCGAGTCAAAAATTTCTTTTTTACAGGGTATCAACAAACAGAAATCAACGCTTGCACGAAAAGTGAAATAAATTAATTTATGAATGGCATTAAATTTAATTTGACTGTTATGTCTGTTGGCTGGGAATGAAACTCACACGTGATCCAAATTTTGGATGCGTCTTCGACTCGACAATTCGTCCAAAGCAATGGCAACTTTTAACTTGGCCCAGAGCCAAGCGGTCAAAGCGACTGAGTCAGGCTCAAAGTGGACCGCCTCAATATATATATATATGTATACATTATGGCCATCATGTTGGCCATCATTCTGCGACAATTGATGTTTAAGCTTATCGAATTTCGAAATTTCAAATGCGCAACGTGTCGTTAACTTCTCTGTCTCTATGAAGTATATATATCGACCTGAAATTTATATCGATTGCCAAAAATTGGCGCACGTCGCCTCAACTGGCACTTCAAAGTAGCGCCCAGACCCACCCGGAGCTTATTTATTATTCACATAGCACTATTAATGTTAAAGTTCTGCGAGCAGCTTAACATGGGAATGTTAAATATGTATCTTTTATGCTCCTTAACATAGAGAATGTTTAATTTTTGAATCAATCCAAAATTGGATTTAATAAACTCTTGGTTTCATCAAGCGCTGTTATTAACATAACCATGCTATGTTAAGCTGCTGTTAATGCGATATTTAGCATGCTGCTTTTGTTATTTATTTAAAGGAAAGTGATTTATATGTTTATAGAAAATTGAAAGTCTGTTCAATATATACAATTTTGTATTATGTTGAATAGAGAACAGCTGTTAAAATATAACAGAATGTTGCGTTAAACTGATTCATTGTAAAGTTAAATTATATACAATTAAATTTCTTTAAAGTTCCCAAACTTGTATCTGTTATTTCAAACAAATAGCAAATATTGTATTGCTGTTAGTTAACTGTTAGCTAATGTTATGTTTAACCTATTTAAATATAAATCTGAAAATCAATTTAAAGTTTTTCATTCACAGTAAAAAATTCATTTGCAAATTTGTTGGAAAAAAACTTAAGTTTTTATTGACTAAACTCACAAAGAAAAGCAAAAACACAAATAAATAATTTAAACGTAAAATAATATGGGTTTCAACTTCCTTTTGATTCTTAGCTTAAACTAAATACTTTAGCTAATTTTATTTGCCGCTTGGCAAAATGTATTGAAAAAAAAGTGTTTATATATAGTATATATATATATGTATATATATATATGTATATATATATAAGTATATATAGATTAGTTGATATAAGTACTTAGGTTTGTGCGGTATTTATGTTGCTCGTATGTGTTTATTATTTTTTATGATAGAACTATTTAGGTATTTATTTGTTTATATGTATGTAGATATATTTGTATATATATCAATTAAATATAGGAAACTCTGTAAGCGGCGTATACTTTTCGAAAGCACCTAAGAACTAAAATTTCTTACTGTCTACGAAAATATCAAATAGTATTTGGGTTAAATTTTCCGAATTATGTACCTCTCTCTCTCTCTCTCTCTCTCTCTCTTTCTTTCTCTGAGCGTTTATCCCACCCTCCCCTACGCTTAGGCACCACATTGTGCGGCTTTTGTATTTTTAGCTCGTAATCCCAATTTAAAAAAAAGAAACAAAATCAACAAAATCAAAATCAAAAAAAAAAAAAAGAATATTAACTTTGACGTTCGATAGAAGGAGAAAAACGTTGGCGAGGAGCCCGCCTACAACTCCTCCAGGCAACGGACATTGGTCAGCATGATGCGGGTCAGGCGCCAGACCTGCTTGGCGGCATTCTCGAGGGCGCCCGGAGACTTGCCCTTGAAGAGATCCATGTTGGGCAGGAAATAGTGCGGACAGCGGCGGCACTGCAGGCACGAGATTAGCTGCAGAAAGATCCCGTTAATTCTGTCCGCAATGCAGTTCTCCTCCCACTCCATCTCCCGCGGATGCTTCTCGCACTCGTAGAGCAGCAGCGTTTTCAGATGATACGACGTAACGGGATTGCCCGGCAAGTCCAGGTGACGATCCCGCAGGGTCTTCAGTATGCTAAGGCAACGACGGCGACTGGCACCTTAAAAAATGCAGAGAGTATATAATATTCGTATTAACAAACAGTTTTAAATATTTTTCAATTAAATATACATTTTTTTTACTTTATTCCTAAAGGTAGGTAAATAATTTATTATTAAGACAGATATTATTTATGGGACCCTCACATTTAATGTTCCTGTTAACGTTAACATTAAGTTAACATTTTTTTATTACATAGTTGTTATATTGATTTTCTATGTTTATTTTAATTCTTTGTAATTATTCTTAAGCTTAACAGCTAGTTTAATATTTGACAGGCACTTGTAAAGTTAACAGCTACTTTGACATACACTTCAATTTTAAAGCTTGTCAAGAATTTAAATAAAAGAAAAAGCAATGAAAATATCTTTCCAGCTAAAAAAGACTTTGACTAGACCAAAAACTGTTTTTAGCTGGATTTTCTTTACTTTTTTATCATTGATTTATTTGGAGCTAGCATTGTTCTGACCTATGTATTACTCATTTGAATGGCACTCAAGTGTCGAAAATGTGTGAAATGTGGCAAACATTTATGAAATTTGATAAGTCGAAGCATGAATTGTGCCGCTGACTAATCGATTTCTTACAAAAATTGTGTTTAATTTGCTGATAATTGGACAGCGACCTGCATCGGAATAACCCCCCCTTGCAATCGGTCTCAAGGTGCTCTGATCGATAACTGGACAACCGAAACTTTTGATTGATCAACCCACACAACAAACCCAACAGACGTCGAGTAGCACATAAATCATGGACTTCGAGTGTCAAAATCGCTAATCTCGAATGCTAACCGATAATCGCATAGGGTGTATAAACTATATAGCATTGATACTATGTTCAGCGACTGCATAGACTGAGCTTTACCTAATAACACGTCATGTTAACACGATTATAAACATATTTATTCCACATTTTTCCATACAAAAAAGGTCCAAAAAACTTTAACTTAAAGAACTGCAAGTTAAGACTAAAAGATTCTTCTACAGTTATGAATTAAACTTAAATATTGTTCCTATTTAAATAAAATATTTCTAATAATACTTGTCTAAAATAATAGTTCTTTAAGTCTAAGTTAAATCTATCCATAATTTATGTATAATTTTAGTTAAGATTTTCTCTATCTAACTTGAACTTACAATATTTATATACATAGATAAATTAATTCAATTCTTATTTGGTATCATTTTTAATCAATATACTTTAAAGTTGATTTAATCAATAAATATGGGACTTCAATTCTAATATATACGATGTAATCGATATACGATAACAAAATAGTTATATATATATTATATAGTTAATAGTGAATTATAATTATAAGAAAAACTTCTAGAAAATCAAACATTCAATTAAAGCAAATTTAGGTCAAGGAAAGTTAAGCTATAAATATGATTATATTAAACGATATACGATAACAATAAGTAATTGAAAAAAATTCACATCTGCTTAAAAAATAGATATAATTAATATCAAAATAAGCATAAAAGAAAAGCTCACAAACTTCGAAAGTGCAAATAAATAAAGCAGATTAATATCCTGTAATCGATAAGCGATAACGATAAACACATTAATTTATACAACCGCTAACTAAATCAACTTCTTATTAAATTCGAGCTGCAAATCATTTGAAGCAAAAAGAAAAGCAACATATTTGCCCCGAGCCAGCGATAGACGATAACGATAAACATATTAATGGATGCAGTCAAAAGCAGAGTCGCTGCATAATAGATCAGCGCTTTAATTAATATGCGGAAGAGTTTCTAGAATATGTTGAATGAGCAGACAAAGGCAAAGACAATGCGACAATGGAAATCTGATAAGCGTGACAGCTGCGTAATCGATAGACGATAGCGATAACGACTTTGTAATGGATACAGTCGCATTGACAGTTGGTCGCAGCTAAATTATTATGCGCCAGCGCATTAAATTAAATCTTAGATCGAACATCGCTGATCAGCGATAGCTGATCAAAGATCGAAAGAGTTTTTTTTTGGCTTAAAACGAAGAAGATGACAAAAAAAAACGAGGGCTCAGATTTTGATTTTGATTTCGATTTCGATTTGGGTCTTTGGTTAAATATTATTTTATTTTATTTTTTTTTTTGTATTCGCTTTGTTGTCGTCTCTGGTGGCTTTATTTTTCATGTTGGTTCTTTTGTTGCTGTTGTTGTTTTTTTTTGTTGTTTTTGGTTAGCTTCTTGCGGCCGTTGTTTTATTTATTTGTTGACTTTATCTAATCGCCGAGATTTAAAATATTTATAAAATCGTTTAGAAATTTATTTATGGCCCAGGCATTGGCATTGTTGATATCTACGAAAAACCCGTTTCTCGCCGCCTTATAGCAATGGTCGCGACTGCGACGCCGACAGCGACGGCGACTGCGACGGCGACGGCGACGCGGACAGCGACAGCGTTTATCTGACTCAGATCAGAGCGGATTTGTGCGCGTGGAAACGGCGATGGAGATAGGCGGCCAAAAAGGCGACTAACTGGGCTAGCCGCTAGTCCGGCTCGAAGCATTCGATGTGTGCCCATTTGGCTACATTCAGATTTATGATCGGGCCATATCTCATTGCTTATCGACCGATCGATAAATGGATGCGTTTTGCTTTGCAAGCTGCACTCGATTAAACGATCGCCAACATCGGCTAAACTTTAATCTCAAGTGATCAGCGATCTTTGGAGACATACGTGAGTTCAACAATCAACTATTTATTGTCACTTAAAACACAGCTGAAATGAAATCATGTTTTTGTGATCATCGCTTGAATCAAATTCAAGTGCTAACTGATCTACATTTGATCACTTGATTCTCTTCGCTTATTTAATCAGCTGTTGGTTTAAGTAGTCAAGTTGTCAACTTAATAATATCTTTAAACCAGCTAATTTTTAATTGAATTGATCAGTGATCAGCAAAGGGAAGCATCCTTATAGCAAGATGAAGATTAGACAGATGTTTGTCATGATCATACTTTCTTGATTGAAGATCAGTCAAATTCACTTAACATAGATCGAAATGTTATTTAATTAAACTGTTAACTGATCTCTTTAAAGCTAAATCAACTTTCCATCAAGTTTTTCTTAAGTTTAATGCCAACTGATCATACTTTAACTATACCTAGAAATCCTTTCAAAATTCAACTTATCTATAAATTAAGTTAATAAACTGCATTACGAATTGAAGTTGATCATGTGCTTGTGATCGACTTAATCGAAGTCATTTTATGTGTTCCTTTATTTGGACTAGCTTATCAGTTGGATCTGGGGAACAGGCAGCTAAGATTGAAGTCGACATATCTTACTTCTGTGATCGTTGCCACCTGATTGCGATTGTGTGTCGTGCTGCCAGACCGAATGCTTAATTTACAAGCAATTATATCAAAACTACAGTCGCTGATTTGTTCGAAATAAATCAATTAAATTTAAGTGTGTCACTGATTGTACAAAAAAATAAATATTGACAGCCAGCTAACTCCGTACGAGTCACTTGTGGATCGTAGTGCCGATTTCTAGACTAATTTACAACCGGATAACATTTATTTTCGTAGCTAGCCTTTAATAAACCCATTTGGTTTAATCGAACTTTTGGTTTAGGGCAATTTTTTTTTTTATTGACTTTTTCTTTGTTTTGACGAATTCACTAGAAATAGATTTCAGATAGGGTGGAATAAAAAAAAATATATATATATATGAACTTGGAGTGTACTTTGATTATTCAAATACAAATTAATTTCTTTAATAATTAAGATCTCTTTTTTAAACTTTATTATAGAGAACTTTGTATTAAAATCTTTTATAAATTCAAGATTTGTAAATTTTAGTTAAATGCTTAAAGCACTTAAAACTAAACTCAAAAAAAGCATAGATAAAATTTTTTTAAAAATTTTAAACATTTAAATTTAAAACAATGGAAATAACAACATCTATTTTCATCAATAAAAGTTCCGCAAATCAAAACTTTTTTTAAAAAGTATAGATAGATTGTATCTCAATATTCTTTTAGCTCTTTTTAAATTAAGTTTTGCAAATATCATATTTAACATTCACAAAACTAAAGTTCATTAAAATATCAAAAATAATAGATGTTAATATTAATGAAAGTTTAAACAATTTAGATCGAAGCAAACAAAAAAAAAAGTTGTGTTTGAGATATGAAAAACAAAACTTTATATAAAATAAGCTATATAGATTTGATAGTTAAATGAGTGTTAAACATTAAATGTTTACATTAATTAATTATAAGTTTTACTAGCATAAAAAAAAGTAAAGAAATTTGTTACTTATGATAAAATCTTTGTATACTTTCGATATTAGGCAATAATATAATGTTAATAATTTCTTGAACTACATTTTGTATCTTTAACAAATACAAATATATCTATCTATTATAATTATAAAATTATATTGACTGACATTTAAAGCTAGCATTTTTTCTAAGTAATAAAAAAAAAATGCTTAATCTATTAATATTTATAAATTAATAATACTCTAAACAGTTTTAAAATTGCCTCTGATAGAACTAAAAATCTGCTGCTCTGTTATAGTTGGCTAAAACCGTTAACTGGGCCAATTGAAGGTGGAACTGTTTTTGCCGACGGCAAGTTGAGTTTATGGGGAATGAACGGAACTCTTTGGGGCTCACCTTGCAATAGACGATTCTCGGCGTCCGTAAAGCTGAGCACCCAGGCATCGCCCTCCATGGCGGAGTTCTTGCCCTGGAGCGCGATGCACTCCTTGGAAAGCATGTCGAAGCCCTCAGTCTTAACCTCTGCAACGATGTTGGGATGCGGCCAGGGAATGCCGGGCAGCGGCCAATGGGAGGCCGAGCGGGGCCAGAGGCCGGCGCACTTAAAGGCGGGCGTGATTTGGACGATGATCCGCTCGCGAATCCGCAGCTTCACCTCGGTGGTGTCGGCGATCATCTTGACGATGTCGCGATAGGCGCACTTGTCGCAGGCCTGCGCCACCAGCGTCTGGAAGCGGGAGCGTATCTTCCGAGCGGACAGATAGCCGGACGCGGTAATGAACTCCACCCAGAGCGACATGGAACGCTTGCGTCCGTCGCTCAGCTTGAGCACCGCACAGCCGGGCAAGGTGCCGTCGTCGACGAAGTTGAGGACGCCCATTTGGTTGAGGTAGATGATGATCTCGAACTCGGTGGGCGAGATCACCTCGAGGCCCTCGAAGCGGCCGTTATAGTCGTTCAGTGAGGAGATGAAGCGCGGCTCCTGCACCTCGACCTCCTTGAGGACGTCCTGTACGATGCGACAGACCTCCTGGATCTGCTTGTGGATCTGCGCCTTGCGCACCTGCACCCGGTCCGCGCAGTATTTGTTCATTTGGTAGACCATCTTGGACTGTGCCGCGATCATGTCCGACGGCACCAACATTATGGACCCGGGCGACGACGTCGTGACGGCGTTTCTATCGCTCTTGAATCGCGTGTGTTTGCTGTACGATTTGTTTGATTTAGGAACTGTTTGTTGTATATATCTTTAGCATATTTTAGATACACGCAGCTTTTGTTTCTTTCAATTCAATTCAATTGAATTTGTTTAGGCACACCACAAAAAAATTATAACAAAATGCAATTGTTTTAATATTCTTTCTTATTTTCTATTTGTTGTCACACGTTGCGAACGGCGGCGGCGGCTTTTTGTTACTGTTATTGTCACTGTGGCGGTGTCACGACAAGTCGCAGCTTCGAGTTTTTCAGTTCGCACGCGTCGCAGTCGCAGTCGCAGTCACAGTCATAACAGTCACAGTCGCAGTCGCAGTCAACTCGTGTCGCGTGTACTCGCGCCATCAACTCCAAGACATTGACTGATTTCGTATGGCGTGCACGCCGCAAGAAAAGTATCTTTGCCAGCCAGAAGGCAGCCACAGCCGCAGCCGCAGCCACAGCCGCCGTCACCGTCACCGTCACAGTCACCGTCGCAGCCGCAGCCGCAGCGCTGCCCAGTCTCCGTCTCCAACTCGCATCTCCCCAATGAGTTTTGCCGGCACCCGGCAGCGAGTGCAAGCGAAACAGCACCAGCAGCCCATTGCTGTCGACTTGTTTTCGTGGCCACTATCTGTGCGCACTCTCTCGCTCGCTCTCTCCCACTCTCTCATCACGGCCGCGGCGAGAGAGCGTGCATAATGGCTGAGTGTGCTCAGCACTCAGCGCAGGCGTGTGCTTATGTGTGCGTGCATGAGTTCGCTTTTGTGTTCGTTTCTTGTGTGTTTGTTTAATGCTCATTTGATTGTTTGTTTGTTTAATAAAGCGCTGTAATGGCGACCAGCTGCGCGCAAGCGAGAGCGAATCGTGCCGTGAGAGAGCGCAATGCTTTTGCCTTTGTACTTGTAATTTGTACTTTCACTCATTTCAACCACACACACAGCTACAGCTACCCCGCGAACGCAACCGCTTCCAGCCCATCGTTTACTTCTGCGCTAAAAACATTTCATTTGCTTCTGTTGCGACCGTCGCTTTGCTCCGCCTCTTTTGCGCTCAAACACTCACACACACACGCGCAACCGGCGCACATAGATAAGCACCAATACACGGTCAAAGGTTTTGCGCTCTCATCAGCAGCTCGCTGCGTGTGTGTGTTTGTTGGGGGTTGTCTTGTGGGTGGATGGCTTTACGTGGACTGCTCGCGTACGCTTTGCAAGTAGTAGTTGTTGTTGTTGTTGTTGTTTTTGTTGTTGAGCGGCATCCGCACTACTAATAAATAAATGGCATAATAGGCAGCCTTACAGTGGCCATTAACATGTGTGATTTATGCGAACACGTCCACGGGCCACGCTCAGTACTTTATTTAAGAAGTCCTCACTAAAATAAACATATTATTCGAGTTGAGCTTGAAGATTTGCCTTTATGCACTTATCGATCAATTGTTTAAATTAAAAAGGAAACTTCTTTTCAACCATTTTTGTTTAACTTTCCTTTGGCTTATTATATTAAATGAACTTTGACATTTCAATTAACAAATAACTCTTCACCACTGTAAAAAAATGTATTTGTATCTGTAAGTATGTAAGGACATTTGCAATGGCCTTATTTATGTTTATGTACACATGGGCTATGTTTATATTGAAGCAGCAACCCTTAATTATAAACATAAAAGAAATGATTATCAAGGAGTAAAAGTTACAGTAAATAGTTATACAAATAAAAACCGCAGGCTTCTTAAAGAAGCATGCCAAAAAAGTCTTAAAGCAACCCCTAAATATAAAGAGAAATGAAATGTAGGACAAAGTAAACTTATAAACAGGATTTAAAGAAAAGCTTTTAAAGTTAATTTAATGTTCTAAAGGAAGATTCCGAATTAGAGTAAACTCTAAGGATATATTTGGAGTTTATTTATAGTAGATGGCCGAGCTTACTTGGCCCACTCCCCACACTTCGGGCCAATGGCGGCCATTACGGAAAAACAACATCCTCGAGTTTCATTTGGTTTTTCGTTTCGTTTTTTTTTTTTTCTCAGCGGTACCGTATTAATGCATATCTAATGTGATTAATGGACGTTTAACACGAGCTGCTAACGTGGCTGGCATGGAGCTGGCCAGTGGGTGGCGACAAAAAAGAGAAAGAGACAAACAGAGAGAGCGAGAGAGATGGAGAGGGGGATATTGCCGAGCCGCTTTGGTGTCATATCTGGCTTTTTATGCGGCAGTCTGCGGCAACATTAAGTTCCACTTTAGAGAGTGGCAAACAAATTATTATGTATAATTCAGTTTGAACTGTGTGCCGGAACCTGCATTAAGATAAAGCTAATTAACACCTCAGACCTCGCCGAGGCACCCTAACAGCAACGCCCAATATCTCTTCCTCCTTCTCCTCCACCTCCTCCTCCTCCTCCTTCGGTTCCTCTTCCACATGCGTCTATCATTTTTCTTCGCCTGACTATATACATATATAAGAGATAAGCACTAGAGGGCCCGAACCGAAGAGCAACTAGTTAAAAGCGAACCAGTAACAAGAGGGCTAACTTATACTTATGAGTTATGCCGACAATTAAATACCCTTTCTTTGCAAGAGCTTCCTATGATATAGTTCTATTCAATTATTACACACAAAGTCAATGTGTTTATATAAAATAAAGTTAAATAAAAGAAGTTTTATATTCAAGAATTCCATTGATAGTTCCTAAAAAAGATTTATTATAAAAAAAAAGTTTTATTATTAAAGAAAGAAAAATAACGAGACAATGTTTTTGTTTATATTGCTGAGCTTAGATATTTTTTTAAACAAATAAAGTTTTCATATAATAAATACTTACTTTTAAGCCGATTGTTTCTATAGCACATAAATAAAAAAAATGTTGACTAATCTTTTTTACCCAAGCTGAGTTTATTTGAGATATTTTAACAAATAATAATAAAATACTGGTTAAACTTAGATATATGTTCTGCTAGCAGCAAAAAGAAGGGCATAAAAAATATAATAAATAAATAAATTGAAATTAGGACAGTTAAAAAATACATTAAAATTAGTGAACCCCTATAAAATAGATATATAATACGCATATATTAAGAGGTATATTTTGGGTAAACATTTGTGTGCGTTGCGTATGCGTCGACAAATTGAAAATGGCCACAATCTAGGGTATAAGAATGGGTAAACTGAATGTGGCCCAGGGGTAAACTGGAACCTGGTCGTCGTCGTCGTTGGATGTCATCGTCTATGGAAATGAGGAGCTGATAATGTGCGAGAAAAATGCGCTGGGAATCGCTTTAATGGCCGCGTAAATGTGGAAAATTATCAAAGGGACACGAACTTAATTGCGGCCATTATCGTCTTTAATAGCATATAAATTGGAAATGAATTATGCAAACGATGCCCCAAAGATCTTCATTAGCAGCGTCCCAAGGTCGTCGCTCTTATCAGTCGAACGATAACAGAGATGATCACCAGCTGATCACTTGTTGATCAGTCTGCTGCACGGTAGTCATCGCGTTTAATTAAATTGTGTATGTTTTTTATTTGTTTGTTTTTTTTTTTTGTTTTTTCTTTTTGTTTTTGATGACGACGACTTTATTCGCTTTTGCCGTTTGCCGTTTGCCTTTTGCGTCCTTATCGATCGCACGAGATCTGCAATGATGGGCAACTCCTGCGGATCCTGCAACTCCATTCGCATTGCCACATACGCTTTATGGTCAAATGAGCAAATGGCGGAAAATTAAGTTCGCAGCAGCAGCAGCAAACTGATTGCAATCGCTGGCAGCTCACAACATACCCTGCTCCTGTTCCCGTTCCCGTTCCCGTTCCCGTTCCTACTCCTTTTAGTGCCCTCCACTCATTGCTGGACACCAGCAGCTGCAGCTGCAACATGGACACGACACGTTGGCTTACCTGTGTCCCTTTTGGCTACCACTTTGTGGTGACACTTGGACGTCGACATGTTCATTTGTGTTCAACTGCCAAATGGAAAAAAAACTGCTTTAACTATTGCCAAATATGCCAAAAAATTAAAGCCATTTTACGAGATGGAAACAACAACAACATTTAAGAAAACACTTCCTCCTCTTAACTTACTATTATTAAATTATATTATTAAGCTTATATTCTCATATGATTTAAGCCCCTTTAAGCATTTTAGGATTTATATAAATTTACTAATTTTTCTATGAATATTTTATTTTTTATTTTTATTTTATTTAATTTATTAATTTATTCGCGAATAACAACTATTGTCAAATATGCCAAAAATTAGGGAAACATTTGAGAAAAAAAATTCCTCCTCTTAACTTACTATTATTAAATTATATTATTAAGCTTAAATTCTCAGATTTAGGATTTATATAAATTTACTAATTTTCTTATGAAAACTTTATTTTTTATTTTTATTTAATTTAATTTATTTTATTTATTAATTTATTCGCGAATAACAACTATTGTCAAATATGCCAAAAATTAGGGAAACATTTGAGAAAACACTTCCTCCTCTTAACTTACTATTATTAAATTATATTATTAAGCTTAAATTCTCATATGTTTTAAGCCCGTTTAAGCATTTTAGGATTTATATAAATTTACTAATTTTCTTATGAAAACTTTATTTTTTATTTTTATTTTATTTTATTTATTAAATTATTCGCGAATAACAATAACAATAATAACAAAAAATGCCAAAAATTACGGGGAAAAAAACAATTCCTTTTGTTAACTAACTATTCTTTAATTATCTTATTCAGCTTATATTCTCTCATAAATTTACTGATTTCTTTATGAATATTTATTTATTATTTATTATTTATTTTAAATTAATTTAATTTACTGTATTTAATTTAAAAAATTTTAAACTAGCAAAAAAATACAAATCTATCCCAATTTTATTTATTTATTTTTTTAAGTTGACACTTCAGAAAGTTTTGAGGAACCTTCAAAAATAGTTTTTAAAATTATAAATCGAACACAGTTTTATTCCTAAAAAAGCTCCTTTTATAAACATATATATTACAAGATTGTAACTGTTACCAAAACTTTTCCCATATATCAAAAATGTTTCTACCCAAAATCAATATCGATTTCAATCTGTAATTGGCTGAAAGTTCATGGAAATTATTTTCAATTCTCAATTGCACTTGTTTTTCATATTCTAATCTTCAGCTGTTATTTCTGAGAATTCAGTTCGAAGGGGCAAAAACAGAAGAAACAAAAATTCAACACAGGCAAAACAGAAGCGAGCCTTAATTAGGCCACCAAAAATAAAAAAAAAACCAGGCCTATTGACAATATCCAAAGATGGCCAAGAAGCGAGCGCAATACAAATGTCAGTTGGGAAACGAACCCATTTCAAATTTTAAGCACAATACACTCAGCGAAAAAACAACGTTCTCAATTTAGAAATATAAGTGTAGAAATTCATGACGATATCTTAATATTAAAAAGTAAATTTCAGAATCTCTTTCTCTTTGCTGTGGCAAAAAAAAAAGCAGAAAATAATTTAACTATAAAATATAAAAGCAATCATAAAGTGAAAATATAAAATAAACTGTGTATTTGTAATTCAACAAAACCATATTATTTCTATAATTAGTATTTGAAAAATAAAATTGAATATTTGTGATTGGAATTTTCGCTCAGTGCAGGCACACGATCAGATCATCGATCATTTTCCAATTGAGCTGGCCCGAGCTCAGATAATCTGGCTAGCTGCCAGCACGCATTGCTTTTCACGGTGCAGTCGAGTTTGTCATTTGATATGATGGCAACGCTGACAGCAGCCCAAAAGATGAAGCCAACGATTGCAGACAAATCGCGTAAGGGAGAAAGAGAGAGAGGGAGAGTAAGAGAAAGAGAGAGAGCGAACTGGCGACATCTGACCTCCTGTTGTTGTTGTGGCATGTGCAAAGGTCAGTTGGTTGCAAGCAGCGACTGAGAGATTGAGAAACTGAGAGACTGAGAGATTGAGAGACAGACAGCAGAGGGCATTGGCATTAGCCATTTACCTGTCTTGGCCTGGCCAAGTGGCGCCTGCATCCCGTCGCGCGTTGTCTGCATATGCGGAATATGCGTGAGCGTCGCCCCTAGAATGGGGCATGCAACAGCGGCAACAACAGCAGGCCCATCTTATTTTGTTTCCATCTCTCGCTCTCTTCGGTTTCGGTTTCTGTTTTTTTTTTTTAGTTTTTTTTTTTTGGGGCGGAGGAAGGGGGGGGGGGGGGGGGGAAGGGGAGGGAGGGAGAGGGGCCGGCGGGGGCCCCCCCCGGTGGGGGCCCCCCCCGTGGGCGGCCCCCCCCCCCCTTCCCCCCCCCCCCCCCCTTCCACCGCCAGTCCATATAAAATTCAGCGACATGCGGTTAAATATGCTTAAGTTTTTCCGCGGACAACTTGAAATTAAGTAGATGCCACAGCCGAGCTGCGACTGCAAATCGTTGCTGCAACAGTTGCTGTTGCTGTTGCTGTTGCTGCATGGGCTGCTGCACATCTGCCCAGTTGGCGTCCCATGCGGCCTTACCTTAATTTATATATTGTTTTGGCCCTGTGCAAATATCAACGCGCTCTTCGCATCTTCGTGTAGTTAATTCCATTCATTTTGGCCGTTGGGGTTTGTCCCAACGGCAAGAGGTGCCCAACAAAAAGCCCCCCCCCCCCCCCCCCCCCCCCCCCATTTTTTTTCTTCTGTTTTTCTTTCTGCTCCCGTTGATTAATTCGCATTTTTTTTTATATTTCTTTTCAATTGGGCCCAGTTGGCATTCCGCGTGTCATCGGCCCGTAATCAGCAGCAACAAGGATTCTGCTCGGCATTTACGCTAAGTACAGATTACTAGCATTGCCCTTTCTTTAGGGACTGTCCACTCTCCTGCTAAACTTGTCACTAAATAGATTTTCAAAAGGACGGAAAAAAACTGTTGTGGAATATCTTTTTTGTAAACTTAAAATGGGATTTTGTTTAGTTATGCAAGTAATTACTCTTCAAAATATATAGCTGATTCTATATATATATAATATTTAAAAAAACTTTAGTATATGTTTTTTATAATAATTTTTTTAATTAAAGTTTAATTTGTTTAAAATTCAACTAAATATACTTTTACTATATATATAGTATATAAAATATTTGTGGAATATCTTTTTTGTAAACTTAAAATGGTTTTTTTTAGTTGTTCAAGTAATTACTCTTCAAAATAGTTAGCTGACTAGTTTTACTAAAAATATATATAATATTTAAATATAAACTTTAATATAACTTTTTTATAATAATTTTCTAGTTGAAGATTTATTTGTTTTAAGTTAAACTAAATTTGGTTTTACTTAATATAATAATAAAAATTTAAAAAAAAAAATATATAAAAAAAATATATATATATACATATATATAAATACATATATATATATATATATACATATATATATGATATTTAAAAATAATCTTTTGTATAATAACATTTTCATAAAAATATTTTTAGTTAAAGTTTTACGTGTTTAAAGTTAGCTTAATTATTTAATATATGTAGATATAACTAGTTGACCTTGATTTTATTTACAAGAATTATATTAATATTATAAAAATATTGAACTCAATGCGTCACCAGATATATATGTATATATATCTTGATATTGCTCTTCTACCAAACGCAGCTCAAATTTTTTTATAAGTTCAAATTCATTTTATTTTTTTTTTAATTAAAACTTTCAATTTTTGTTGGCCAGCTAATCGCTTTAATTTTAAAGTTCGTTTGATTAACTTTAAGACTTTTTGTAGCATAAAAAAATATATGAAATATATAAAAATAAAATATATAACAGCCGGATCGAATTTATATATCATTAAGCTCCCATACAAACTAACTAACTATATTTTTAATATATTCTTAAAATAAGCAATTGTGAGTATTAATAAATTCCTATATATATACATATATATATATCTGCCAAATATTATTGATAGCCAGCAATTAGAGCATATAGCTATCATAGGAATAATCTGAGATAAATTGAATTTTTTATTTTCAAAGATTTCTTTTTAGTTACAAATAATCTCTATACTAAATGAATAAATGAATATAATAACTAAATATATATATAAAATGCACATCCTTCAAAACACACTCTAGGGTATTTAATATTCTACGCCCCACACTCAACTCCAACTTTATCCAGTCATAATAAATATAATAGATTAAATTATAAACAATTAATAAGCACAATATTTATAATTGAAACTTAAATGGTTCTTCGAAATTACAGGATATCTGCATGCCAATACGACCTGCAGTTGGCACAGAGCAAAGCACAAAAAGAAGACTCAAAATCAGGACCTGAAATGTATTCGGAGTCAGCGTTGGGCTTATCGGCCGTGTGTTTAAGTTATGGCCGCTCGTTTTGGCCGTGGCTTAAATAATGCAGCTCCCAATGGAACCATTTGGGGCCGGGATCGTGTGATAATTTAGCTCAGAGTCGCGAACAGATCGCCCGACATGGCGTGGATGAGCCATTAGCCATTAGCCGCTTGTTAATGCCAACGAGACAGAGAAAGAGACAGAGAGAGAGAGAGAGAGAGAGACATTGTCGTTGAAGGGGGGCGCCCTCGATAAGCCAAGAAGTTGGCCATAAACATGAATATGCTATTATGGCTGGCCCATGAAGCACTTTGCGCATTATCCTTGCTGATTAAAGGCAGCTCCTGCGCCCCCTCCTTCAGCCAAAAGTATTTGTTTAGTCAATTAAAAAACCCATTGAATATCCATCAAAGTCAATGCGAGAATAAAAGAGACACAGAGAGGGAGAGGCAGAGAATGGGGGAAAAATAAGGCCTGGCCACAATCTCAATGCCAGATCAGAGATTTCCCAACATAAACTCAACGAGTTTATGGCTATAAAAACATGTCTCCGCTCGTATTCTAAAAGTGTTTATTTTGATGGCCACCACAGTCGGCGAGCTAATTAGGACGTGCAGCAAGACTGCAGCAGAGATCACTTCACTCTCCACTCTCCACTCTCCATTCTCCATTCTCCTCCTCTGTCCAATCTCTAAGTCGCAGCTTCGACTCGTATCATTAAAATCAAAATCAAAATCATGCAAACGTTTAACAGCGCCACAAAACTTGTCGCAGCGATATGGGAAATGATGATAAAATGGGGAGGGGGGAGGGGAGGGGGAGAGGGAGGGAATCGGGGCATCTCTATTGGGTCGTAAAAACGCGCCGTTACAAGCAGTTGGCACTTGGCAGTTGGCAGTTGGCTCATAAACTTTATAAACTGATTGCCAAGTTTTTCACTGGAAACTTGACATGCATTATACACTGTACACAAGTTAATGATAGAGGGTATATTAGCACATTTCTTATAACCTGTACAAAAATGTTGTTCATACTAAATGTTTGTAGCTTAACTTAATTCTGAAAAAATCTTTGCTTTAAAAAGTTAAAAGAAAAATAAGGAGTATCTATCAGTCGAAAGCTGGGCGGGCGCTTATTTTTCAGTCTGTTTTTTGCTTCATGAAATGGCTCACAATTTGTAATTGAATGCATGTAAATTGATTTCATCTGCCAACAGTCGTAAGATCAAACATTTTATGATCAGGAGAAATCCGGAGAGCAAACAAATCAGCAACTGAAACTTGGCCCAAAGACGAAACCAAAACCGAAGACGAAACCGAAGACGAAGACGAAGACGAGTCAACACTTAAGTGATGCGTATGTGCTAAATATTATCGGCAAGTACACTTTAGGCCATTAGCAGCCCATTTAGCGGACGTCCAGTCGGACATTGCAACGGGCCCCGGAATGAGATAATTTTGTGAGAGCTGCGTTCGCTGCTATCTTGAATTATGTCAGTTTTGTAATTTTATGCGAATCTTGTTAAATGTGCATACGACTGTGGACGTTCTACTCGAAAGGTTCCCCCCCCCCCCTCTCTCTCTCTCTCTCCCTCGTCCTTAACTGCGCTTTGGCACCTTTGGCACGCACGCAAACTGGCACGCAAACGAAAGACTTAGGCAACGAACTCGCGACAAACAGACAGCTGCATGCAACGCCGTGGCACAAATGACCATGAAATTGCAATCGCACTGCAACAACGTGCAACAACACTGTCAACTGTCAACTTGCCAAGCAAAAAAAAAAAAAAAAAAAAATAACCTAACTGAGTGTCGCGAATTAGCCATCAAAATATTGACAAAAAAAAAAAAAACTTGTTCAATTTGCGCTTAAGCTGAAATGAAAAACAATTTACTTAACATTTATTTTCATTACAACGACTATCGAAAAAGTTGTTCATAAATTTCAACTTTGCATAATTTGTTTTAATTACAAAAATGTAGTTGAAATAAATGGCAAAAAAGTTGCAAGAAAATTGGTATTAATAAAATATGTATTTTTATTACTTAACAAAAAAAAACTTGATATATTAACAAAATGTAAATTTTCAATGTAGAAAATTTTGTTTAATCATATTTTAGCTATAGAAAAAAAAACAAATATTTTTATATGAATATAGCTAAGAAATATTATTTCAACTTTTCTTATTTTTATTTAGTTTTTATGTAGGAAGCACATAATTAAAAATAAATATAAAATATTGAGCAATACATTTTATTATTATATAAATTTAACTAAATATTTTATATTTTTTTAAATACGTTTTTATATTGACAACTTTGAACTTTAATAAAAGAGATAAGTTAATTATATATATTTACACAAAATCAAACAAAAAATTAAATTTAAACTTTTAAATGCCAACATGGGATGAGTCCCTGTCCCGGGTATTCACAGTATTCAATACCCTCTGAAAGCTCAATTTTTATTTGAAAGAAATCAATTTACAAATTGTGCAGCTGTCGATGATCATTGTTTAAAAGACTTGCAGCGGATATGATGAGCTCGGCATGCAATTTGTAACAGAGAAGACATTTTAAATATTCTTCATATTTTTTATTTATACACATATAAAACAGTTAATGGGACTCTCGAAAATCAAAACCAAAATTAATTTGATTTTTGACTATTTTCTTAGCTGCTAAATTGAGAACGTTGAAAGTTAAAAAATTGTCTAAAATTGAACTACTTTATATTTTATTATTAATAAAAACAATTAAATAAAAAATATATTTAAATCTTAATTCCAATTTCAAAGGAAATTAACTTTTGAATTTGTGCAGTTTTCAAGGGTATTAAAAGCTTTGGCAATGGCAACGAAATGAAGATATATGTTTGTATTAATCATATTTTGTGTATTGTATTTTTTTGTTGTGTGTGCATTATTTTGGCGCCGTCTTCAAAATCGCATAAATTGCGGTTATTAACGCGCGCTTAGGCCACAACTCATGTCAAAATGTATCAATGGGCTCTATATGGGGAATATTTATATTTCTGAGCGGCTTTCGACGCCGCCACAAAACCAAAAAAAAAAAAAAATGAAAAAAAATGGTAAAACCAATAAAGGCCCAGCTGCTGCAGGCGGAGATGCTCGACTCTTGGCCAAGACAGGCCGACAGTCCGAGTCTGGCCAACTGGCTGGATAAATTATTTCGGGACAAGCAAAATATCACTTCGATTAATTCAAACAAAGGCAAACGAGAAGCTGCAAAAAATAAATAAAAAAAATATTAAAAAAAAACAAAAACAAAACCAATCGCATTTGCTGCGCCCTGATGCAAATAGAGTTCGCATTGAATTGCGTTGAATGCAAGGAGAGAAAACAAACAAAATAAATAAAAGGAAGAGGAGAAACTGAAACAGAAACAGAAACTGAAACAAAGTCCAGTCGAACGACTTGTTTATTTGGTATTGAGCTTAATTTGGACATGATAAGTTGTTTGGGCCGCGTTTACCGGCAACGGCTTTGGGGCGGCTTCGTCTTTCAAGTCCTTTCGGTCGGTTTACAATCCAATTGATGTTTTACTTGCCGGCGAAACGGCAACGAGAGCGAAAGAGCAACAATCACTGATCACACTGATCACACTGATCACACTTACACGTGCTGTTAACGAAACGAATACGCCCCAAGTTGTTGCTGCTGAAATCTCAGCTTAAGTATTTTTACTTGGCAATAAACTGATTTTATAGCTGATCTCTCATAGAAGAAGTGAACACAAAATATTACAGCTGATCACTAGAGATCATCTCGAGTCATTCGTTTGATTGGGCTTGGAATTAAATTGGGGGTTAACTTAAGTAAACACTCTTCTGATCAGATGATCACTCATTAAGTGATCACTTTGCATTCATAACTTTAGATTTCCTTGAATATTGAAACAACTACAAAATATAAAAATATAGCACAATATTTAAGTCTAATTAATGTAATCGAATTTATTTATTTTAATTAAAATAAATATCAGTTTTAATTCCTTTAAATATTATTTATTTATTTTTCATTTATTTATTTATTTATTTGATAATTTAATTATATATATGCAAAACAACATTTAAAGAGAGAATTAAGCAGAAATAGTTAAAAGAACTTAACTTCTCGTTTTACTAAACTTAGAATTACAATGCACCTGTTAAAGTTCATGTTAAATAATAAAATAGCTGAACTGAGTTTCTTTTTATTGTGCCCGATATGCAAATGGTTTTAATCAGTCAAACCCAAAATTCCTTAATTCAATGTTATGCCCAAAAATCAATCAAGCCTTTAAGTACATGTTAAAGTGCTTGTTAACTTGAACTTTAACTGTAAACGCACCTGTTCAGTTTTGGGCTAAAAGCAAGAACTTTAAGTGCATAGAGGCATATGATAAACGATGGAAGTTGTCAGTGATCGCAGCGAGCGCCTCTTCACAGCAAAAGTGTCTTAAATTGCGTATCCCCAAACACAAAACAACAACAAAAACAAAGCAATTTAGAGCAATTTCGATTAAAATCAATATTTACAAGTCACGACGAGCGCCACAACGAACGGCGAACTCAATGCCTGGGTGGTTGCAGGCACCTATTCGGACCTGGTGGACATGGGGGGTGGATCAAGCGGTGGGCGGTGCGAACGGGGTCAAAAATTACGAATTTAAACATGAAAAGTTATAAATAATGTGACGATGACAGAGACGGAGACAACGCAAACACAACAACAACAACAACAACAAGAAAGAAACGAGTATATCGCGACAGTTGGGTGTAATCGCATTGCAAATACCCTGTGAATTGTGTAGTGTGTGTAGGGCGTGATAATTGTACATATTTAGTGCTATTATTATTATTATTGGAATATTGAAATGAAGTAATTCAAGAAGAATCGTTAATTAATATTTAAATAGATATTTAAATAAAGTAAAAAGAAAATATCGTTAGCTTATTTAATTTCATATAATATAATTTAACATTTTTTTTTAATTATATAAAACACTTTATTTGTATAAGTAATTTATTTAGAATAAATACTAATATTTAAAGGGAAAATATACAAAAAAAAAATAAATAAATTTATATGTATTTATTTATTAATAAACATAAACATAAACATAATTATTATCACTACTCTGTTCGCTTTTAGGACAACTTTTTTATATATTTAATTTCTTAAAATATTTAATATTTTTTTATTATATGAAACACTATGTTTTGGATGTATTAAAATATTTTACAAGTGGGAATGATTTACATGCAATATTAAAAGTTATTTATTTAGAATAAATACAAATATTTAAAGGGAAAAATATGCACAAAAAAAAAATAAATTTATATGTATTTATTTATTAATAAACATAAACATAAACATAATTATTATCACTACTCTGTTCGCTTTTAGGCCAACTTTTTTATTTTTTGTATATAAGAGCCATTCATTTTTGTTTACAGGGTATTTAGGCGGCGTTTTTATACGAAAGTTCTGACCGCAGAAAACACTTTGGCTGCTGACACAGGCCGAGTTTGTGTTCTGTGTCTTTCGTGCTGCGATTCGAAATAAACAAGCCGATTGCCCCAAGGCAGAGAGGGAGAGACAGAGCGAGGGGGAGGGAGGGAAGGGAGGGAGCGGGACAGGAGGGCGGACTGTCAGTCGCTGGGCCTCTGTCCTAAAGAGCTGTTGATGCGTTTCGGGGCCAGGATGGTTAGCCTGGTTAGCGTGGCCAGCTAACCGGGCTGTTCAGGTTTGGTGTCTGGTGTCTGTTGTCTGGTGTTGTTGGTTTGCTTTGGTAATCACCTTTTGTTATAAACACTGTAATTAGGGCTTCATTAAAAGGGTGGTCCCCGCTTGTCTTCGCCTGGCATGCCAAAGCGGACGGCTTCAACGTTGATTGAAAACGTCCCGTTCCATTCCGTCCCGATCGACCGGACCGGACCGGACCGGACCGGAGCGGAGCGGGCCTTTCCTGTAGCGCCGATCAACAAGCGTGCCACGCCCACAGCGCACGCCTCATAAATAATAAGTGAAATGTGCGTGCGGCCCCACAAAAACCACAGGCACAGTGGCACAAAACCAAACGGAACGTAAACTATTTCAGCTACTGTTTTAATGTTCGATCAGTTCGAAAGTTGTGCCGTTCAAAACGGAGCTTATCTGCAATTTTCGTTATCACTTGAACCACTGTGCGTTCGAGGGAAACCCAGAGCTAAACAAATAGCGAGCCCAGCATAATTATAGCATGCACAAAGTGTTTTTTAAGAAAGGGCGGACAGTTGGAGCGCAGTTTATTCACCTGCCGTCCACTGGGGTCCCACTAGGCTCCCACTAGGGTCCCCACCGCGGACCCACCGCAACGTACGAATTTCACGCCTTGCAGCTATTTGCAAAGAAAAAAAATTAACAAGAACAAGAAATATCACGGCCCAAATCTATTTAGCTTTTCGAGTAGCTGCTTAAAAGATACCCTGTAAGAAATTATATATTTATTTATGCTACGTACCTAAACATTCCTTTTGCCAGCATCTTATCAATTGCTTAGCGCTTAAACACGTTGCGAATTATAAATCAAATCAATAACGAAAGCAAATCAACACAGCTAAACTTTACTTAATTCTTCTTTCTTAATCTTTTTTTTCGCAAACAACTATGCCTCTTATGTACACTGCTGTAATTAGAGGGTATCTGTGAGCAGAGTATGTAAGTACTGCAACTCTGCAGCTTCGCTCTGTTGTTTGCTCTGATAAACGCTGGACGCTTTATCATTTTCAGTCGCCATAATTAAAATGCCATCAGGTAGACCCTGTGACGTCAGAGCAGCTGAGTCGCTGTCGACCTGCAGCAGTTGGCAATCGATCGCTCCCCCAGCCCCAGCCCCAGCCGCCCCCCTCCCCTTCCCCGATCGAGTGCAAACGATAAGGTCGCAAATGGTAAAAAACAAACAAACAAATAACAAATAACGAAAAAAAAAGGAACTGTCACCGACATTTTTGTGTGTTTTCAATGAGCGTATGATTTATATGCTGGTCGCATGTGCGGGCCAACCTGTGCCCGAGGAATACGCATCCTCAGCTGGACCTTAGATTAGTCCAACTGATATCCCACTCAGGCACAGGCTGTCTTTTGATCTTTCTTACTGAAGCACTTGTCTGTTTGAATTGAGAGAATTACCATTAAGTATATACTTTTATACATATATGATATATGTGTTGAATATTTATATTCATTGAGTTCATACTAAAACCAAAGAGGGATCCTATTTACAGATCACATTTAAATGTTGCCAAGTTAGATCGAAAGAAGAAATACTTTTAAGTATGTCTTCGTTATTAAAGTCTGTTATATATCTAGATATAGATTTATTAAACTTATGCGGGTCTAGAATTGAAACCCCTTAGTCCATTCGATCTAGAGAGGGAACAAGTTGTCTAGGTTAGGATATATAGTAGATAGATAGATAGATATATAGTATTTAAATTGAATTCCATTTGAAAGCTGAACTAAGTACTTGTTATTATATTATTATATAAGCACAAATGAAACGCTTTCAGTTAAGATACTTTATAGACAACATCAGCTGGGGAACCTTCCTGGACACAACTTCATTTAGTTGCTTGAACACGATCTTAGTTAGTAGGAGACTTGGTTAGTTTGTTGTTAGCTGTTGTTGTTGTTGTTGTTTGTGGTTTATTTGTTTGTCTTCAAACAACACTCAGCGGGCTGTCCTGACCTGATGACCCCTCATCCGTCGTCCATCCTCCGTCGTCCATTGATAAGCGGCTGGCAACTGGCGCCTGGTGAACTCTGCCGTTGAAAATTGGGCATTCGAATATTTAAATGGAGTTGAAGTTGAAACGGACAATGTGTCATTTTAATGTTGTTTAAAATGATTTTTATTGTTGCTTTCGAGTGTTGTTGTTGTTGTTGTTATTGTTGTTATATTGTTTTGGGGCGTTGTCACGCTGCCCGCAGGGTCATAAACATTTATTGGTTACGGCTCGTTTGGCCAGACATGAAAAACCACCTGACGCATAGTTGGCTACGATCTTCATCCTTTCACTTTTTAATGAACCTAATGAACAGCCGCATAAATCATCATTCGAGAAGCCACAAATGTCGTTAGTTTGTCGCGCTCATTAATGGACCAGGGCACGGGGGTTAAGCGGGGAAGAGAGAAGGTAGAGGGTATAGACGGGGCTTGGTGTTTTACCTGTGGACCCTACTTAAGGGGGCCCCGGCCACGCCCCGAGTGCAGTAGCATTAGGGCACGGTTCACGCTTCACGACAGCATCGTGAATTGGGCCCGACTATTAATCTATTGTTATGGGCCACTCGGAAATTAACTTGCCACATCATTTCTTAGAGCTGCTCCCGTCGCGAGCCGCAGGTGCAATCAACGTGTTTTTTTCATTGTTCAAGAAGGGTTCGAGCTGAAATCTTCAGCTTGAGATATAGATGATAGATGTAGACTTAAAGGGGTAGCATAAGCCCAGTTAAGTTATCAGTTATTCTAACTATTACCAATATTAGACTAATTACATTCACAAATTGCGCATCCGAAATTCGCAATGATGTCTTAAGCACTTCGGACCTATTGTCGAGCAACTCGACGCATTAGAACAGCTGTGGCAATAACAACAGCAACGCCCCTGTACGGCCAGAACAAAGGACCCCGGGTCGAAGCGGTACCGGAACAAAGGTCGAACAAAGGTCCATTGTCAAAAGAGAAAAAAAAAAGAAAAAAGAAAAAGGAAGAAGAAAAAAAGTGGCAAATGCGAGTGCACGGCAATTGTTTGAGCCATGTCGCTTATCGGGCTTGTTAATCAGTTTACATCAGGCTCGCTGACTTCGCTCCCCTCGGTAGTGCCAGCGGTCCTTCAGCCCTGCTGTCTTCCATTCGCTCAACGCGATTGCGATTCCGATTCCGATTGCGATTGCGTTTGCGATTGTCTGGCCGTCGACTGGTACTCGAATTTGAACTTTGGTTTTAAGTTACCATCAAAATTATGTTCAGATTTGACACGTGATTAGAAAACATGCAGTTTGCGGTACCGTTACGACCCTGAATGGTACCCAACCAAACACAGTTGGCTAGCTGATAGAGAAACTGTGATGTTAACTTTTATGTTGAAGGCATGATTCGTGCCTTATTTAAATATGATCAACCTATGAACTACCTAGCAACTTATTAAGCTTACTATGATTTCTGCTTTGCGAGGTGTCAACCCTACAATGTTTAGGTAAGCAACTACTTAAAGTACTAAGTACCAATTTCGACTGGGGTGTGACTTCTGCTTATTATTTAAATGCAGCACTTGCTGTTCCAACCATTGCGACCTGGACATTCGGGTAGGGCCCATATATGGCTCGGGTACAATACACATACAATGGCCCAAGTTGAGTTGTATCAGGGCGTAAAGCGACATGTTTTTGTTCCACTTAACGATACGCCACGCATACCACACACACACACACACACACACACATACAAGAGAGCTACCGGTAGGGGCTACTGATCCCTGATCCCTGCTCGGGCGCCTGTTACTTTTTAACCATGCTGCATTCCAAGCACCATTGGGCATTGTTATTGTAATTGTTTTTTGTTTATTTTCGTTGTGTGTTGTGTTTCATGTCGTGTTTAGTTGCCGTAATGCCCATCTGTGTATAAGTGTGTGTCTTTGTTTTTGTTGTGAATGAGTTTGTACGAGGCGAAATTTGTTTGTTTTATGGCCGCATAAAATTTAATGCCGCATAAAGTTATCGCCTAACGAGCTCAATGGGCGCAACAAACGACAAACGTCGAATGTCGAACGTTGAGAGTCACGTGTGTCGCCCTGTGCGCCGTCCAGTGTCGCCCTGTGCCGCCCCCTCTCTTCGCTCTCGAACGTTTTGCGAGCAATTTTAATTTGCGATGCATTCCCCATTGCTTTACAGCTATTTTCAGACGTATTTCTTTTTGCTCTTCTTCGTTTCGCTTCTCTTCTCTTTTTTTGTTCTTTTTTTTTTTTGTTGCTGTTGCTTTCGCGATTGGCGTCTTGTAATTTGAGCGTAATTCACGTAAACAGCAAATTCCGCAGCAGCGACGCGGCAGATGCCAGCAGCACACAGTGGCGTCGTTCAAGGGGGGCCAACTTAATAATCTTTATATTTAAATATGACTTGCCAGTTAGTTGGTTCTTCTCTTGCCACAGCAATAAAGTAGTCTTAATTCAATTATGGCCGCCCCCCTAAGACGGCGCCCCTGTGCAGTCGCTGGGCTGGGCAGTCAATTTGCTTGACACCTCACGTTCATCAATGGGCAAACAGAAGAAGTCTTGTCAGACTGGATCTCTCACTCGCATTCATTCACTGGGCAGGCAACGTTTGTCCTCCGTCCGTTCCATCCGTTGTCCTTTGCCGACAAACATATCAATCTGTAGCTGTCAATGTGTGCGTAATTATTCCAGCAATTTGTTGTTGCGCCAATTGCAACTGCATTCCACAAGAGCAACAGCGACAGGAAGCTGACAGACTCCCTCTCTCTCTCTCTCTCTCTCTCTCCCCATTTATCATATTAAACTAGAGCTTTTAAACTACTGTTGGCTTCAAAGAAACTTAAGCTTTAAATACGAATTATTCTTTTCTCTCTCTCTGCCTCGCTCTCTTAGCTTTGTCCCGCTCTGGCTGACAAACTGGCAATATTTAAGCTGCTTTTTTTTGTGTTGTTTTGTGGATCGCATAAAGTATTTCGAATCATTCTTAATTTCTTCTTTTGTTGTTGTTGTTGTTGTTGCTTCGCTGAAATGTGTGAAATTTATTGCCAGCAATTTGGTTGCATGTCATTCCAAAAAGGGGCGCGTTGCAATAATTAAAAGCGGAAATGCATGCCACATGGGGCACATGGGCGGGACTGAAAGGGGGGCGCCTGTGGCTTATGTATGCCATTAGTCGCTAATGGGCTAATCCATCAAATGATCCATCCGATCCATTCCGATCCTCCATAACAAATGAGTTGCAATCAATTTTGGAGTTGCAAGCGAAAATCAATTGGACTGGCGAGTTGTGGCTAGTGTGGCAAGTGTGGCGAGTGTGGCGGCTAATTGATGGATGCGCCCCGTCGCACATACATCAAAATATCACCTGGTCGATCAGCAAACACAGGTAGCCGCACAGGTAGCCCAGTTTAACTACTAGCAGCCTAACTGGCCCAAAAAGAAAAACGTGGCACGCGCCGAAGTCATTTATCATGCAACGACTCCCAACTTCGACCCCCGAACCCGAACCCGAACCCAAAACCGAACCAGAACCCAACTCCGACCCCGACTGAGCTCCCTTTCTTCTCTTCTTTCCGTTTGTTTATTTTTTGTTGTGGCAATTATTTGTGGACGCCTCTTGTATTGACATTTTGGCAACGCCCCAAACCTTATTAGCCAGCTAAGAGTCAAATCGAGGTCAGTTCCCATCACTTGAACACATACGTATACCCTGTAAATTAGCTAACAATAAGTTATATATTTATATAGTTGAGTCTATCTAAGCCTGAACAGAAGAGTATCTTTTTTAACTGTATTAAAAGTATTTCACACTTGTCTACAGGGTAACTGCAAGTCAATCATGTGCTTACTCAGCATTCAATTCACTTGATTTTTGCTGATTGCAGCTACTTCTCACTTGTCTACAGGGTAACTGCAAGTCAATCACTTGCAACTCTCTCCCTCTCTCTCTCGCTCTCTTTCTTCTGGCTTTAGCTTGCCCCGGTATATATGTATAATTGTTTAGGGCGTTGCTAAACGTTAAAGCCAACCATAAAGATTACGACACACTCCCACACACACACACACACACACGCACACACACACACACTTGAGAGAATTCCCACACAAAGAACATGTTTTGTTTTTAGTCAAATGCTTTTGCTGTGATTTTAATGCCTTTTTATGAGCCTGGCGCCAGCTAGAGTGGAGCAAAAAGAAGAGGAGCCGGGGATGGGGGAACTGCTAGAACACGAGATCACCTGGCTGGCCGTAAAGTTTTAATTATGTCCCATAAAGACAAAGCCATAAAATTAACCAAACAAAAACACACAACCCAAAATAAAAAAAAAAGAAGCGAAATTGAGTTGTTTCGAAAGCGATTCGAAGATCGTTAAAAATCGAGACTGGACGAGGTCGATGCGGGAGCTACCAGCTTTGGTAGATAAACGCCATAAAAAGGGGATATCAAAGCGTTTGCCGCGAGTCCTTCAGGACAAAGCGTTTAGAGTTGATATCGATCAGTGTTTAAGTTTGAACCGGGGATCTATTCAGGCAATCCGAAAGGAAATTCAAGCGTAAAAGCGAAGCTGAACAAACAGAAAAATATAAGAAGAAGAAGAAGATGGCGAAGAAGAGGAAGACAAAAGGATTGTTCGATTCCCGTGAATCGCGCGCCGAAAACAAAAGCCAACTTCAGAATCAGAATCAGAATTCCAACCACAAGGCTTGTTATCAATTTAATCCGCAGACTTCGTTTTTGCAATACCCTGTAATTGAAGTGCACTACAAGGGTATATTCGCTATGTTGTGTAGTGTTTAAGTTGAACGAGTTTTACTTTATCTGAAGTTAAATCAATTATTTCAGATTTCTCGTTTGCCTGCAAAAAAGGGTATCTGGCAGTTGGTCACTGCCCGCTTGGCCTTTGATTCCTTTGAATGAAATCCAAAACCAGGCCAAAAGAACAAAGAAGAAAAAAAAACCTCAGCCGCAAAATCAACCTGAAGTAAGTTCTTATTTTTCTGTTGCATCAAGCGTGAAAATACCGCGAATTTTTCAACCCTTTGGCCATTTTCCACGTCGCCGCAGGTAAATGCGACTTTGTTGTTAATATTTGTATTCACTCTTTATTAGCTTTGAAAATATTAACAAACAAAATAAGCGTTAACATGGCAACAATCGCCGCCCGCTGCGCCATTGAATTAATGTTTATTATACATTTTTACGACACTCTCCATTTGGTCAACGTCTTTCTTTCGCTTCTGATTCGGATTCGGATTCGGATTCGGAATTGGATTCTGATTCGGATTCGGATGCCGAATCGGATTCTTGTCTGGCTGCTTTATTGTTATTATCTGTGTTGTTGCTATTAGCTTTATGGTTATGATCGCCTCGGTTTGCCTACATTATTTGCGAATCGTTAATTATCATTTATCAATATTCGAATTTATTTCACTTAAACAATCTTCTTTATGTATTCTTTTTTTTAATGCATTCGGGAGAATTCCCTTCTTCTTTGGATCCTCTGTAGTCATAGGAAACCTCTCTTTAACATTTTTGTTAAGCTAATTCTGAAGGTAACTCAGCTAAGCTACCCTCACTTTTTAAGTACTTCACTGAAATCAACTTAAAGTTCTTAGATCAAACTTTAATATAGTAATTATCATTTATCAATATTCGAATTTATTTCAATTTAACAATCTTCTTTTTGTATTCGTTTTTTAATTCATTTGGGAGGATTCCCTTCTTCTTTGGATCCTCTGTAGTCATAGGGAACCTCTCTTTAACATTTTTGTTAAGCTACTTCTGAAGGTAACTCAGCTGAGCTACCCTCACTTTTTAAGTACTTCACTGAAATCAACTTAAAGTTCTTAGATCAAACTTTAATATAGTAACACATCGTTAATTATCATTCATCAATATTCGACTTAATTTCAATTAAACAATCTTTTTATTTTGTCTTCCTCATTTAATGCATTTGGGAGGGTTCCCTTCTTCTTTGGGTCCTCTGAAGTAGTGAGGAACCCCAACATTTTTATAAAGCTCCCAAGACTCTTCGTTTTTTTGTAATCCAACACATTTAACTACCTCGGGTATTAATTACTTCAAAGGTTCTCCCTCACTTTTTAAGTACTTCACTGAAATCAACTTAAAGTTCTTAGATCAAACTTTAATATAGTAATTATCATTTATCAATATTCGACTTAATTTCAATTAAACAATATTTTTTCTTTGTCTTCCTCATTTAATGCATTTGGGAGGGTTCCCTTCTTCTTTGGGTCCTCTTAAGTCATAGGGAACCTCTCCCCAACATTTTTGTTAAGCTCTCAAGACTCTTCTCTAACTACCTGTGGTATTAAGTTCTCCCTCACTTCCTCACTGAAATCAACTTAAAGTTCTTAGATCAAACTTTAAAATAGTAACACCTATGGTCTCTGAATAGAACCCATCACCTCCAGTATCTCCGGTAATTCCGCTACCTCCGTTAAATGTGGCGAAATGCGCAACTTCATCAGCGTCAACAGTTGATTTTGTTGTGTTCTGTTTACATTTTTGTCGAGCATCTAATCAGAGATTAAAAAGCCGCCCCCCCCCCCCCCCCCCCAACGGAAACAACGCCCACTGATTGTTTCCTTCCTGCCGTACACTTAACGCTGCCAGCCCGCAACAATATCCTGCCGTAACCAGGACTCAACCCCGACCCCTTTACCCGCCCTCTCGACTTGTGCGTTGTGTCAAAATGCAAAATTCAATTGTTTAGCCCTTTGTCGAGCGCCGCAGGAGATAAAGGATGAGAGGTGGAAGTTGTTGTAATTTGGGAAAAATTGACATAAGAATCCATTTGTCAGCCCCTTCAGATTAAAATCAAGGATTTAAAATGTAATTTGATTCATGGGTTAGTCAAGAGCACTCTCTCTCTCTCTCTCTCTCTCTCTCTCGCTCTCCCAGGGCCAGGGGGGAAATGCGATCAAAAGAGCAAAGCGTGACCCCAGAAAAAAATCACACAAGACCAGCAAAGAGAGGGGGGGAGGGGGGAGAGAACGGGGAACCAGGAAGCAGGAATCCGGAACCAGGCATGATTGCAAGGACAACACCAATAAATGACAACAAACACACCCCCTTTGGGCTGGACCCGGTTGTGTCCTGGCCAGGTCCTGGGGGTTGGTCGAGTGCCAGAGTGATTTCAAGGATGCGAGGGTGCCCAAATCTCCCGAGTGCTATTTTATGCCGAAGTGTGCCAGACACAGACCAGTCACCAGTCAACGGTACATCCCACCAGCTACTACCCACCCCCCGCCCCGCCTTTCCCTTCACCTTCCCCTTCCCCTTTTTCCGAGCAGTTGCTGCCTTTTGGAGTTACGAGAGAAGTTGGGTTGGATTTTTGTGCAACCGGTTGAGTCCATTAATCATTTTCTAATTTGTGGAATGCGGAGTGTGGCGGAGTGGAATGCCGCTTTGGCCCAGGAGGGGTCGTTCCCCAAGGGCATCTTCCTCTTCCTCTTCCTCCGGTTGCTGTTGTTGCTGCTCTGACACTCAAAATGAAATTTTCACATCTGTAATTTGTTAAGTGCGTTTGTTATTTCCAACGAATTATTTCACTTTTATGGGTTAAGTGCTTTTTGAATTATGTTGTTTGCCAGCACATCCTTGAGGGTTGCCACCGACTGCGGCTATTAGGCAACTCTGCCTGCAAATATGCGCAGACAGTTTACCTAAATTAGTTGTCTGGGAATTGGCTGCCTCGTCCCCTCAATCCACAATCCACAATACCAGACAGCACTCGGGTCAAAGGCTATGCATAACACCCGGAAAGGCGCCTTTCCTAGGAACTCGACTAGTTCAGGGACTAAACATGTTTTTTTTCTATTACGACTCCACATCTGGTTGCTGTCTAAAAGTATCTTTTGGTCAGCTGCCCCAATTGAGTTGAGGATTCTATCAGAAGTTCTTTAAATAACTTAGAGGGCAACTAAATGTATTTATCCTAATCAACTTTTAGCTGTAAAGAACTAAAAATGGGTTTAGTTAAAGAACTTGTAGAAAACTTGGTTTTCGCTAATTTAAACTTAAACTTTGGAATATCTGAAAACAAGTTTATAACTCAGTTTAGGATCTGAAAGAAACTTAATGTCAGTTTTAGCTGCTTATAATATCTGATATTCTCTATATAAGGCTTCCAACTAAGTCAAGTCTTATTTAAATTTTTAGAATCCTTTCCTATAAAAGTGCTTCTAAAGTACTTAAAGGGTTGCGGAGCTCTTACACTGAAAGAAAAATGATAATTATAATAATTACTATAATTTTCTATTTAATTATTTGAGTCTTAAATTTGACAAATTTTAAATAAAAATTAAATGTTTCTTAAATAAGAATTTTGTTTTTAATTAAGAAAATCTTTAGCCAGATTTTGATTTGGAATATTTTGGATTTTTGGCACTGAATAAACCCCTTCGGCCGGCAAGGACTCGAATCCGGGAAACACTTCCAGCTCATAAAGTTCGAATCAGTGAGTGAATTTTAAGTTGATGCCATTTGATTACTTCATTTGCGACAACTAATGGCAAAAATATTGTCATTGATTTTGCGACAAGTGAATATTTGCGCATTTGGCCCCGGGGGTTGTCCTGGGGTGCAACATCCTTCCTTCCTGCCTGCCTGGCGATTGTCGAGGGTGTCATTTGGTAATTGTTACAAGCTGCCGCATATTTGGACAGGACTCGGCGCGACGCACTCAAAACAAACAAATGAGCCAGCATCAACCCCCGGCGCAGGACGCGTCCTGGCGCACATCCTTGCCCCCACACAAAGGACACCGCAAGCAGGATCTGCTGGCGAAAATGTCATTAGTTTACAGTTGTCTGATTCCATTTCAATATTGTGATCGATGATGACGTCCTCTCTGATTCCAGATGGAAATTATTGCAACTGTTCAAAGTTAGACAACAAGATACCCTGTGAATGGAAACCCAATCAAACGCTTTTAAGTTTTATCTTTTCTCCATTCAATCGCATATAAATAATTCTCCAATTGTCTCTTCGAGTGTTGTGAAACTTTTATGTTTCTATTTTTCCCGAAAATGGGCCTCAAAATGAGCCGCAAAATGTTTTTTGTCGGCCCCCTTCGAGCTTTTCAAATATGAAAAACCGACGACATCTGCCGAAGCTGCTGCTAATGCGGCTGCAGCAGCAGTTGCTGCAACAGTTGCTGCTACTCGATATGATTTGTGATTTACAACAGGTTTCAATTAACAAAGAGCTGCCTAGTCGAAGATTCTTAGCATACCCTACCCAAGAGGGATTCATTCATGTGCAGTTCGTCACTTGAAGAAAAATTAAAAGTGCTGAAAATAATAATAATAAAGAAAGAAGAAGAAGAAAAAATAAAGTGAGCATAATTATTCCTATATATATTTTATTTTATTTTATTTTATTTTATTTTATTTTATTTTATTTTATTTTATTTTATTTTATTTTATTTTATTTTATTTTATTTTATT
>SCDZ01000925.1:0-22984 GCA_004143845.1 Drosophila lacertosa | reverse complement strand
TAAATTAGTAAAAAAAAAAATAAATAAATGTAAACACACAAAAGGTGGAGTGGAAGGTTAAGGTGCCCAGCTGAGGGAGAGAGAAGGGTGGAGGAGGAGTGGGGGGGGGGGGGCAAATAGAGTACAGACCAGCGGCTCGTTGAGTGCCCATTGAAGTCGCCACGGCTACCAACCTACGCAATTAAGTGACGATGACGATGATGTTGCCGATAGGAGAACGAGAACCTGCCGCCAAGTGAAAGGCCTCACTGAACCCCCCTTTCACTCTACGCCTCTGGTGTACACTCTCACTTACACTCTCTGTGTGTGCGGCGCAGTTAACCTTTTTTGTTTGCATTAAAGTCGCAGCAACAGAAATAGCAGCAGTAGCAGCAGCAGCAGCAGCAGCAGCAGCAGCAGCAGCACTTGAACGGCTGCTTTGGCTTCCAAAAGGTTTTTTTTGTTTCCGACAGCCATTGGTTTGTGCAGACACTCATAAAGGGTACTTTCGATAGAGATTTCTATTAACAAATATTATTATTATTTATATATTTAAAAAAATACTAGTCGTATACTTGATATAAAAGAAATATTAAATGAAACTTAATTCTACGTTGCCCAGTTAACCAATTTCTTCTATTGAGTTAAGTTACTGCTTTTCCAGGGTATTTCGCTTGCGGTTAGCTGAAAGAAGACGCTGTTGCTCTCTTGTTTGCGTTTACCTTGGATGCTGCCTGCTCCACAAGTGGGTTGTCAAGCGCTCTGCCGGATTTCAAGCAGCCCGTGGTTGTCAAGAGAAGTTGTAAAATGCGTTTTTCATACCGGCGAAGAAGACGACAACGACAACAACAACAACAACAACGACAACAACAACGACAATACATATTGTAGCTGCAAGTGGATTTGTTGAGTAAGAATAGCTGTGCATAAGGAAAAATATTTTGTTTACTTTTATTTGATTATTTATTTAAATTTACAAACGTAAGGGAAAAAAATATAAAGAAAAAAACTAATAATGCTGCCGCTTTGAGTAATTTCGTCATATGAAGAAAATAAATAACTGAGAACAACTTAAGTGTACAGGGAATTAAATAAGAGAATGATTAACTATTTAATAAAAGAAAGGTAGCTAAGTAATTTAACTTTGAACTCAAAGCTTTTATTGTTGTTCCCCTTTTGCTAATCCTTTTGCATTTTATGTGAAATTTATGCTCAGCTTTCGCTTGAATCTGATCAAAAGCATTTATTTAACCATTTCAACTACCTTTTGAATGCTTCGCTTTGGGCCAAGTTAATGCTGGTCCATTCAGTCAACTGTAGTGTTATATTTTGTTATCTGCCTTTATTTATTCAACTTTATGATATGTGCCCGGTAATCCCAACTCTCACACACACGCACACACACACACACAGACAATTGGAATTCTTTAAATCGGAGTTAAGTCGTTTTATGCTTTACGCTTTTGACGGCTAATGCGGCTGATTAAACGTGGCCCAAGAAGACTTTTCCGAGGTGAAAACGAAAGTGTGCGTGGACTGTATTTATTTTGGTTTTTTTTTCTTTATTTTTATCTACCCGATAAGCCGCTGCAAACAACAACAACAACAGTTTGAAGCTGTGCAAATTGCGTGGTCGATTTATGACTGTATTTATGGCTGATCTCCACATAAGACCAAACTTTACACAGATCCAAAAATGCACAACAATGCGTGGCGACAGGCAATAAACACCCACCCAAAAAAAAAAACAAAAACAAAAAAAAATAAAACACCAAGTTGTTTAGATTAAGGTGTCAAAATCTGTTTGAATTAGGCAATATTATCAGATAAAACTTAAGATGAACATTTTTTTTAATGCCTTGTTAGGCAATTGAGTATGTTAAACAGGTGTTAAAAACGGCAACGATTGTTGTTAATAAATTAAAGCTGGTCTCTATTAATGTTTCTTAAATTTAAACTTTGATCAATCTATTATTCAGCCTCTTCAATTGCCATAAAGAAAAGGAACTGCAGAATTTATGCGATTTTAATTTTTGTGCACATTTTCGTATTCGATCATAAAATGTGTGTGTGTGTGCGTGTGTGTGTGTGTTGTGCACCCACCTCTTGAACAGGTCGACCGTAAAATGTTAAGAAGCTGCATAAATATTTGAAAATGCCATAAATATCGTTGATTATACGGTAAGCGTGGTCCAAGGACCCGTACCCGGATCCGGACCCGGACCCGGACCCGGACCCGGACCCAATCTTTTAATTAGGGCAATAAAACGGAAATCGACCACGTAACCTAAGGAAAACATAAACTTTACATTAAATCCACTTAATGTTCGAACAAAGTGCCATGAATGTCTTCTTTATCGCCACGTGCTCAGCTCACAGGACTCCAGCGACTTGACTAAATGCAGGTCCTTTCCACTCATCAGAAAGGGGACATAGGCACACTCACACACACACGCACACCTCAACCACATTTGATTTTTATTAGCCGCTGGTGGCAACGTGGACACCGCAGCGTGTCAAAAAGTGGCGCCCCTGGCGTTTGCTTTTTGCACTAGCACACATCAAAAAAAAAAAAGAGAGAAAAAAAATAAAAAAATGTATGCTCTAAGCCAAGGCCTTGTAAGTACGTATAAATTAAATATCTCGTACATTAACGCTCGAGTGTTTATTTTTGCCCAGGGCCAAAAACAGCTCAAAACGTTCAGCGAGCAGCCAAAAACTCATCAAATTAGCAAGGAGCAAGCAACAAGGACCCAGGACCAATGTTAAATATCATGAATCATTAAGGGCTGTCGTTGGACTGTAGCCAAAAAGCAATAGGTCGTTTTATTTATTTCACATATGTGTCAATGGCTAATTGAAGGCAACGAGTCCATGTCCTTTGCCAATCAGATTATTAAGTGATTAATTGTGATTTTATGTTTTAGGATATATATGAAAAACATATTCAGTTGAAAGGCTTTTAAATAATATGTTTGCTATCTAACCAAAAACGGTGCGCAAAGAGCATTCACAGTTCGCTCAGCAGGCGCTCGTCTCGGCCACAGGTCCGGGCCTGGTCGAGATCATTTTGGCCTACCTGGTGTTGGGCAGCATTTCATCGTGACCCAATGACACTTTGACTAATTGAAAACTGTCAAATTGCGAGTCAAATGCTGCCGGGATCATGCCTGGACATAGCCCCCCCCCCCCCTTAGTCACCCGCCCCCCTTTTCTAGCTGTCTCTGTGTGTGGTTTTCTTAATTGAATTAACTCATTAGCAGTAAATGTATCTATGTGTGTGTATCTGTATCTAGATGCAGTTGGTCAGCTCTGGCTGTCATAGAAAATATTTGTAGAATTTTTCATGTGTGTGTGTGTGTGTGTGTGTATGTGCAAACATTTTGGGCAAATGTCATTTGTTAAACATTGGCACAAACAGTAAAATTTGCTCGTCTCTCGGATTTATTAATGACATTTCGAATCGAGGCTAACACACACACACACGCACACACACACACATTCATTTTATTTGGCCCCGAGCGAAATAATCTCTAATCTTTGGCTCTGAGTGCTTTCCAAATTTTAAGTGGCAATAATTTGTGCATTTCATGTCGACTGCGACAGCATTTCAGCTTAGATTGAATATCTTTGGCTGTTTTGTAAATTGCCTGTGCGATAATTAATTTCGAGCTGAGAATAGAATGTTACACTAATGCGGCTGTCAAAGCGCAATTGAAATTGAATTGAATTGAAATCGAGCACAAGCTAAACATAGATTTACTTTGGATAAGCCAAACATTTGACCAGCATTAAACTTAATACTTTTGTAACACAGCTGTCTGTGAAGAACCATACAAAATATACTTACATTCTATTGAATTTCAATGCTTGTCATAAAATCAGAGCTTTTCTTTTTATTGCCAGGAAAAATACTTACATATATGTAAGTATGAATGAGTGAGTGAGTGAGTGAGTGTCTGTGAGTCATTCGAAATCCCTTTAGTTAAGGGAGCGATAACTGATGATGATGATTCCATTTGTGGTTTGAATAATTTTCATAATTTAAATAACAGCCAAAGCGGCTTCAATACACCAGCCGCAGTCGGCTGAAAGTCTGTCAGCTTGGACTGGCAGACAGACGGCAAAAGCGAGAGTGTAAATCACAGTCAAAAGAGGGAGCGAGAGGGAGCTATGCGAAAGTACACGGCAAATGATAAATGGTGCAGCGACTTGTTACGCATAAATTTTGGGTAGGTTCCCCTGGCCAAGTGGCAAGTGGCAAGTGGCAAGTGGCAAGTGGCAAAGTGAGCCCGAGCAACTAACTAAATCCTTGATGTCATGTGCGACGGCGTCTCAATGTTCTTGTTGTTGTTGTTGTGTCCTTTTGGGCGCTGCCGCCGCGAAAACAATATTTCATTACATTTACATATTTTCACTCAATTTTCATATTTTCGCTTTCGCGCCGCTGGAGAACGGGGTTTATATATATATATATATATACATATGTGTATGTATTTGTATATATTTTTTGTTTGTATATTTTGTTGGCCTCGTCTCAATTCGCGCCTTTTGTTTTTCATTTTATGGTAATTCGCTCAGACCCTCGGCTCGTCGCTTTCTCCAACAACCCCCCCGCACACCCACGCACACCCTTGCGGTGCATTTGCACTGTGGCGCCCTCAAGTGTTGAGCGGCTCAGTTCATTCGTTCGTTCGCATTTCGTATGTCAGCATTTTAAATAGGCTTTTCATGTTCGAATTTTATTGTATTTTTTATGCTTTGCCTTTAGCCCAGTTTGTTGTTTTTTATATTCGCTCCTTGGCTACATTAAATTCCGCAAGTCGTATGCAAAGTCAAGCGACCCATCGCTTCCACTTACCCTGGCTTTATTAAATACAAATATTTTGCTTACAGTGGGTTTAACCGTGGAACGGGGCACACTTGGAAAATTGTGTGGGCACGAGGCTTAAGTCAAGGCCAAAGAAGGGACACCTAACAGTCATAACAATAAGTTTGCAACTGTTTGCATAAATCCAGAAAACATGCATGTTAAACTATTAAAGTGGAGAATCAATATTCTATTTGACTTTTGTACTTAAATGCTGCAAACCGAATACATTCACGCTGAAAAGGGCATTACCCGAGCCTTATTTAAAAAAAAAAAGTAAAATGCCCAAAGGCTTAAAAATTACCATGACATCAGGATGGCATCAGGGCGAGCAGAGTCGCGTACAGCAACAGCAACAACAACAACAACAACAACAACAACAATAATAATAATAACAAAAGCAACAGCTCTGAAAAAAAGGGAAGCAGCAAAGCGGAAAGTGTTCGAGGGAAAAAACAAAAAACCAAAAAAAAAAATATATATATATATATATAAAAAATCAAGAAAAGCCACTGAACAAATATTTCGCTCGTCAGAAAAAACTTTGTGCAATAATTTTTGCATTTCAGAATACAGAGTCCGAACCATTGCCAGGATCAGCATTGAAAAGAATATAGAAAGAGAATATAAGGAACAGTCAGCTTATAATGTACACAATACAAGTAAAAATTTCTGTATATATATCGTGTTACTTTATGGAAGTTGTTTATTGTTTGTGTTGTTGTTGTTGCTGTCGTCCTGACAACCTGGCAACCCTTTAGACATTATCCAGCCGGGTTACCTTGGTTTCGATTCTTTAGCTTCTGGTCAACGGGCCTAGTGCTTGTTTTTGTTTTTGTTTTTTGTTTTTGTTTTTGTGTTGTTTTTGCCCTCTCGAGTGTCGCAAACTTAAAACGCACTTCAACTAAAATCAGCCCAGTTTAAGTTTTGGCCACGCAGTCAACAAATTCATAAATCTTGTTTACTTCAGTGTTTAGCCCTTTTGTCTTTGTACTTGTCCCCCACCCAACAAATCCAACCCCAGGCAAACCAAACCCGGCAGTCAGCATACTTCACTTAGTTCTTTTACAAAGAGGGTATATTGAATTGAATACAAAGTGTGTTAAGTATGCGAGAGATAGGGTATAAATAAAGTAAAATAATATATATAATATGTATATATACATATATCAAATCAGACTTCTTTATCATAGATTTATGCTTCTATCTTTTAAGCAAAATATTTTAATTATTTTCATACTAAAATATTTATAAAAAATATGCCATATTAAAAACAGATTATACCCTGCACTTTTTGTAACACAAAAATATTATTAAAAAAATAATTCTATCTAATTTATTATAGTTTATTTAAATTAACTCTTGGCCAAGTGCTTTGTCCCAATTTAGTTTTAGATTTTTTCTCTCTCTTCACGCTATTTAATTTCTATGGTAAAAACTTCAATTCAATTGGCCGGAAAATGATGGAAATTATATTTTCAAAAAATGCTGCTCATTGATGTTGAGGCATGCAGCTGAAAGAAAACCCTGGCGAACTTAAATTGCTAACTGGGCCCGCACTCAGCTTTTGTTTCGGCCAGTCTGTTGGCAGCCCATTGATTAGGCCTTGCCAGAGTCGGGCTCTAATCGAAGCGGAAGCCGCCAGGCAGCCAGCTCGTTAAATGCAGCGGGATTTCGGGAATCGAGTGAATGCGTCAACCGATGCGCCCTAATGAGTCCGAATCCCAGCGAATAATAACCCAGACAAAGGTGTGTCCACAGAGCCGCCAGTGTAATTTGGCACACCGATATGATCGCAAACGTCGGACACAGGGAAAGGCAAAATGTTTTGCCTAATTGAGGGACGCGTCGCAGACCTCACCAGTTGCCTGTGTCTCTGTGCCACATGTCAGGCCTAAACAAAAGATTAGCAGCACACTTTTTGCTAGCGCTGAAAACGACACGAACTGGAAAAAGAGAGAGAGAGAGAGAGAGAGAAGGAGATGAATGGAGGATCTGCAGTGTGGACCCGACCCGGGTAGGACCCAGACTGGACTGGACACACATGTGCACACGCGTTTAATGGCAGCAAACAGCGCAAACAGCGTTGCATGCAACATTCAGGGCAAAAACAATTGTCAACAGACGTGGAAACGTGACCAACGAATTTTACGCACAATTTCACTTTATGCGGCAGCCGAACAAAGCGAACCTGAGCTGCGTGTGTGTGTGTGTGTGTATGTGTGTGTGCACATTCGTGCCACATTTATTGTTTAGTGTTGCCTCCTGCTGACCAGTCTCGACTCGACTCGACTCGACTCGATTCGAGTTGAGTGGGCAGAAATCCAATTAGGCGTCGCGCTTCAAAATCATCGCCTTTTTCTATTGTATATTCAAAGTTGCCTTTCACTTGTGCAATTTTCCAATTGTCGAAGGAAGTGCGTATTCACAACGCGATAAACATTTATGAATCATGCGCACTCAAAGTTGATTTATTCGACAGTTGCATTCTAATCGTAAAAAATGATGACCACATAAAAGAATTGATACTTTGTTGAGGACATCCTGTGCAGCGCGTCTTAATAACTGTAATGGTTATGGCCATACACATAAATCATGGCCACAAGCAGCCTTAATTAAATATATTTAAGAATCTATTCAAAATATGTGAATTGTGGTCAGTTTATTCATTCGCAGAAATATATTAAATAATTATTGGCAGTTAATTTCGTTACTAACAATAAACTCTGGCTTTTTAAATATGCCAAGTTAATTAGCCATAAAGCCTTTTGTCATCATTCATTTGCATTGAAAAGAAATACATTTTCTATATCATAAATTAAATATTGAAAGGGTTTTTTTCGTTTTTATAAAATTAAATATGCCATACAATTAAATAAATAATTCAGCTATAAAGAAAAATCTGCTAATTGTTTAAATTAGAAATATATAGAAATAAAGAACAATGTTAAATCAATTAAGTTTGCCACAATAATCTATATACTCCATGGATTTGGTTTAAACTAGAATTTATGCTTAAAGTATTTTTTTATGTGATTATCATTGCAAATGTTGTCAGACACATGTTTAACGCAATTCCCATTGGCCAATAGAAAAGTTTCATTTGAAGCTAACGCATCACATTTAAGATGAGTTCTCGTTGTTGTTGTTGTTGTTAATGATCATGTTGACACAAGTTGTTAACAGAATAATTTATGCGACTTGCGACGCTTTAAAAGTTGCCGAGCAGCCTGCAAAAAAATGAATCTATTGCATATTTAATGACAAGTCTGTGGTTGGCTCCTACTTAACTTCACCCCCTCCCATCTCAATCTCCTGGACCTTGGCTTAGTTCCTGCAGTGGCTGAGCCCAGCCGGATGCGCGTGCTGGATAAAATTAAGAACAGCTTTTTGTTGTTGTTGTTGTTGTTGTGTCTTCCTCGGAGTGGCCGCAGAGACTTCCCGGAGTAGCTGCATAAATGGACGGCGACGCAGTTTTTTGTCATTTGTCAACGTCGCCAGTTCCAAGATTTTTGCCAGCTTCGAGCGAGAGAGTAAAAAATGATAAACGCATTCGCTTATGATGTGTAGAGTTTCATAAATCATGTTGAAGCTTCAAGCTTGCGTGCTGTTCTCATACCCTGTAGCAGGGTTGGGCTAATGGGTGTATCAGTTTTCGTTGCAGGCAGATTCATTTAAGCTTTGATCTTGGTTTAAAGATATTAAAGATATATTATATATATAATCTAACAATAACTCTTACTTTAATTGCAGGATATCTCTAAGTCATGCACTGCCTCTTAAAGATATATTATATATATAATATATTAAAGGTTTATCATATATATAATTTAACTATCTCTTTAACTCTAATTGCTGGATATCTCCTAGTCAAGCACTGCCTCTTCTCACATGTTCTTGTTGTTGCTCGATTAAGCCTTGATTTTGATTTAAAGATTTTGAAAGATATATCATATATATAATTTTACTTTAATTGTAGGATATCTTCTAGTCAATCACATACTCTTCTCATATGTACTTGTTGTTGCATTGCGTAGAGTTTATGGGTTAGATCACGAGGTCGCTGGCTGGTCTCTGGGCCAGGCCCTGAGCGTCTGAGCCACTAAGGTCGCCACGCGACAGCGTTTAGACAAACAAGTGTCACTAAAGATGATGAAGAGCTGCCAGCCAAGGACCAAAAGGAAAATGGAACAGAGATAGAGAAACTCTGCCAGTGTTGTCCCAGCGATTTATGCTGCGATTTGCAAGTAAAAGCAACTGACCAGAAGTCAAGGCTGACATGGAGCAGATGTGCACAAATGGAGCTCGGATGGGAATTACAATTACACAAGGATCCTTTGCACTCGCTGCCCAGTAATTGCCCCTCAATAAAAGCGCTCGTAGTATTATTAATCAGCTTTCACTTACAGCTCAATTCCCAGCCATGAGCCCCTATTTTCTATTTCTTTTCTTTCTTTCTTTTTTTTTCTTTCTTTTTTTAATGCCTGAACAAACTTGCAATCGATATCGTAAACTTGAAAGGGCGTCTAATAATGCGCCCAGCATGTCAACTGTTGTGTCCCCCATCGGGGGGCCAAAGCTCAGCTCAGTTCAGCACTGAGTCAACAATGGACAGCTCCTCCTCCGCCCCTTTGGGGGCCACTTATGAAATTGAATGTAAACAAAATGAGCGGCTCTCTAGGCACCCCCTCCCCCTCCCTCTCCCGGGGGATGGGCTGTATTTGACTGACATATCGGCGCCAAGCAGGCAATTAACATGCAATTGTCATAAATTTGCCCAGTGCACAGATTATTAAACATTCATAAAATAAATTACCAGCCAAAGCGCATAAATTGTGAATTGATTTTGAGCGCAGTTCGGGGCGAGAATCTTGTTATTGAATTATAACAGTTTCTGGCGTAATGGCTAAAGGAAAAACATAAATTCTGCCATTAAAGTTGGGTGGGGGTGGAAGGGGGTGGAAGGGTGTGCAACAATGCGCATAGAAATCAATTCAAGGGTTAACATTTTCCGAATGGGGGAAAACGAAGCAAATAAATTGAGTAAATGCAGCTGGTGAATTGAAATCCCACTAACTAACACAAAGGGCAAATGGTTTCTATATATATATATATATACATATATATGTGTGTGTGTTTCAAAGGACTCGAGCTGTATTTAGAGAAGTTGTAGGTTTTCCCTTTATGCGCATAGAAAGAGAACTTTGTCGGCAAAGATGCAGTCGAAACCTAAGTCCTGCTTTGTCAGGCGACATAACCTCACTTATGTTAAAGCTGGCTGGCAGCAAATGCAATTACCAGCTGCCTTGAAGTTGTCTGTGCATATTATTGGATTACTGAGTGCTCTAATACCATCAGAGAGGCTCAAAATCTCTTCCTCTTCCTCTCTCTTTTAGTCTAAGCAGATAATTTCGCAGCCCTCAGAAATATCATTAGGAATTCTTTCTAGAAGCGCTTTAGTTTTAATTTTTCGCAGCAGCAGAAACTGAAAACGAACATAAAAAAACTAAAATGAAATGAAATGATGAAAAACTGCAACAGCAGCAACAACAACAACAATAATGATGATGATAACGTTGACATGGCTTGCCAAAAACAAAAAGAAAAAAAGAAAATAAAAGTAAAAATATAAAAAAAAAAATGAAAGGAATGCAAACACAAAAAAGGGAAAATATTTTATGACATCGCTGACAATTTATGATGCAAATTCCTCGCAAAAATGAAATGAAGGATGCAGACAAATTGTCGAGAAATTGCATAAAAATACAGCATCAAAATAAATTGTTATGCTGAAATCTGTAATCTGAAGTAGTTGCGGATGCACTCCAAAGATATTTACGAGTGCGCTGAGTGCAAAGGCCAGTACAAAAAAAAAAAAAAAAACAACTAAAAAAAAAGAAAGAAAAAAAACAAACGAATTGTTTTTATGTTGATTCATCAGAAAATAAATTGAAATATATTTTTGTTGACATTTTACCAGAGAAACAATACAGAGACACAAAAGTCCTATGTCATGTTTCAGCCAAGCTGTCGTTGGATGTGTTTGCTCTGTTGATTTATTTAATTTACTAAAACTAACAGCATAAAATATTTGATAATAAAATCACGTTCACACGCCTACGGCCACAAATCAATTGAAATCACGCAGCAATCGAACCCGACCAAAATAGCCCGGCTAAATACTGGCCAACTAACCAACCAGCTAACCCAGCTAACCAGCCAATCGACCAATTGACCAACCGACTACCAATCGACCAGTTCATTAAAACTTTTATTCATATGTTTGTCAATCAAAAAAAAAACTGAAACTGAGTCCCATTTTCGTGGAAAACAGCAACCACAAAAAAAAAAAATAACTTAAATCCGTTGTGACGTTTTCGGTTGGGCTTTGGGCCAAATAGAAACCCATCCGTTCCCACAACCCCAATAAACTATAAAAACCCTTCTCTCTCTGTGTGCGGTCAAAATTTTACATTTCATGCGATTGTCGCAAAAGGAAAAAAAACTGGAATAATACTAAAATAAAAACATTTATTTGTGTAGATATTTATGAACAATTTAATATAAATACCCTAAGCGTTGACCACTTTTTTGATATATGCATGTAATAAATTGAGGTGAGTAAGAAACGTCAGCACCAAAAAAAAATAAATAAAAAATAGCATTATTAGAAACCACATTTTAAGCCTGATATCGAATTGGCAATGACTAATGCCAGAGGTGCCATAAACTATGGGAACAGGAATACTTTGGCGAATACGAAACGATTCCAAGAAACTTGAAGAATGTCTTGAAAATATATTTATTAAACTATTTGTTTACTTAGAAATAATTTCTGATTACCTTTCATTACTTTATAATTGAGTTTTAAGTTAAGTAAATAAAAGGAGAGACAAATGGCTATAAAGAAAAACAAAAATAAATAAATAATTTAATATGATTTAGTTTGCCAATTCAATTGAAAATGTTCAAACCAAAAGACTTAAATTAACTTGTCTTAATTTCAAAGCAATCCAAAATATAATTAAAACATAAATTTTTACCCATTTAAACACTGATTTATTTGCCAGTCTAACTAACATTTATGCAGCTTAAATAATAAATGTATCAATAAAATACTTAAGTAATTAGTGCCATAGATTTCAGTTTAATATCGACAATAACGAATATAATATTAAAATGATTTTTTTTCGTCTGTTCATATTTGTTTTTCTCATAACCACTTCAAGCACTTTATTATGCATTTTTATAGCGTATATATATTTTTTTGCTGTTCAAAATTAATTTATCGCGTTCAAATAATAACGAACCGAAATCAACGAAATCGAAGCGAACGATCGAAAAAACAGATTTTGGTTTCGATTTTCGGGGGAGAAGCGTTGCCTGAATTTAAATGGACAAATTAATTGCGTTTGTCCGCAGTTCATGGGACCTAAATAAAAGCCAAACAAGTGAAAAATAAAAATAAAATAAATATATAATAAGAATTAATTGGTTTTCGGACAGCGCTGAAATGCATTTAATTTAGCATTAATGTGAACAGATTGTGTCTGCTCACTTTACAAGTGCCAAATTGATTGGAGATTGGACTTTAACATTAAAGTGATTATAAATCTTCTTATCTGTGCGATCGGCGTTCGATCACCAAGTGCCCATTAAACGGTTGCAGACATTATCCTGGTCCAACCTTTTTGGAACCCCCATGATCGCATTGGGGATCGCATTGGTTTCCCTCTCTCTCTCTCTCCCTCTCTCCCTCTCTCTTTCTGTACATTAATTATCACACAGTTTGAGTCTTTCGATTGAATGCCTTTTTGATTCACGACCGTTCTCTGCGTAGGAGGATCAAAAACATGTTTCCCTTTTTTTGCCTGATCAAGTTTTACTTTTGCTTTCAGCTGGAGTTGACATTTTGATTGTGTCGCCTTTTGGGAATTGATTGAGCCTCCATCTTCATCTTCTTCTTCTTCATCTTTTTTTTTTAAATTAAGTCGTTTCCCTGGAATGCCGAGCGCCTTTGGGCCCTGCCCGCTTCTAGCGTGGACCACACAACGCGACCCACCAGAGTCCAATCAGAGTCTAATTCGACCTGGCCTGGAACCATGTGGCTTCATCGAATGTTTAAATATATTTATATTTATATATTTATGCGGCCTGCGGGCCGCATTGCCAATTAATTATCGTTGATTAGTCATATTAAGAGACATCATTATGTGGATAATTCGCATTAAATTATTGAGTTGAATTTCTTGATAAATGATGAATGACTTAATTGCGGCTTTCGACGAACTTTGCAGACAAACCAATTAAAAATTTTCGATGTGATTAAGTTAAGTGAAGTTGAATGCAACCCTGCAAACTTCAACACAGTTGCCTTTCTACTCAAACGGACTGTCACAAAAACAACAGCAACAAATAATCAGCTCAAGTCAAGTTTTATTTACTTATTTGAATCCCCCCTCCCCAATTGTATCAACAAATACCAGAATGGGTCGTGGCCGCAGAGAGAAGCATCCAATGCGCAACAGCAATCGCAGTCAAAGATCCCGTTCCCGTTCACGTTCACGTTCACGTTCCCGTTCACGTTCGCGTTCCTGTTCGCGTTCCCGTGACCGTTCCAAGTATCGGCCAACACGCTCCAGTTCCGCAAGCAGCCAATCCATGCCGAGCAGGCGTCGCAAGGGCCGCTTCAACACCTCGTGGGACATACCGCCCCGGGGCTACGAGCACCTGACGCCCGTCCAGTACAAGTCGATGCAGGCGAGCGGACAGATCGCCTCAAGGATTGTCCCCGATGCGCCGCCCACGGGCGAGTCGGCGGCGATTGCGACGGTGACGCGACAGGCGCGACGTTTGTATGTGGGCAACATACCCTTCAGTACGACCGATGAGGATATGATGGGTTTCTTTAACGAGCAAATACAGCGCGTTAATGGCGGCCAGGCTCACGATGGCAATGCTGTGCTGACCTGCCAGACGAATCTGGATAAGAATTTCGCGTTTCTCGAGTTCCGTTCGATGGACGAGGCCACCCAGGCCATCGGCTTCGATGGGATTAGCTATCGGGGTCAAATACTCAAGATACGACGACCCCACGACTATCATCCGGTGGCCTCCGTCACCAGCAGCGAGTTCGTGGAAGCCACCAAGAGCGGCTTGCAGTTGCACGTCAGCAATTTACCCATTTCGCCAGTGGTGCCAGATTCACCGCATAAGATCTATATTGGCGGGCTGCCCACCTGTCTGAACGAGGAGCAGGTGAAGGAGCTGCTGGTGACCTTTGGCCAGCTGCGTGGCTTCAATCTGGTCAAGGACACCGTCACGGGCCAGAGCAAAGGCTTCGCCTTCTGCGAGTATGTGGACCCAACCATCACGGAACAGGCCATTGCCGGACTCAATGGCATGCAGCTGGGGGATCGGAAGCTGGTCGTCCAACGTTCCATTGCCGGCATACGCAACATGGTCGCCAGCCAGGTGCCCGTGCTGCAGGTGCCGGGCTTTCCGCTGGACGTGAGCATGGTGAGGGCCACCGAGGTGATGTGCCTGCTGAATATGGTGCTGCCGGCGGAGCTGCTGGACAACGACGAGTACGAGGACATACGCAGCGACATCAAGCAGGAGTGCACCAAATATGGCAAGGTCAAGAGCCTTAAGATCCCGCGTCCCATCGACGACTCCACCAAGGGCGGCTGCGGCAAGGTCTTTGTCCGCTTCGAGTCCATCGAGGACTGCAAGAAGGCCCTCAACGCGCTCAGCGGACGCAAGTTCAGCGGTCGCATTGTGATGACATCCTTCTACGATCTAGACAAATACAAACGCAGAGATTTTCAATAATAATGTCGTTTACTCTCTCTCTAGACTCCTTTTGTCTTCTCCAACAGATCTGAAAAAGAGTTGTTTTTAGCACCCGACAAAACTTTGCATTCCCAAAGAGCTTCAATTAACGAAAATATTCCCTGTGAGTTACCTCAATTGTGCACGACTAGAACATACTCTGTAGCTGTTGTTAATAAATAGTTTAGTTTAGTTTAATTAAGAGCTAAATTTTTAATCATTACCTTTAACAAACTATTAAACCCTTTGTACATTTTTTACAGGGTAAACAACAACAGCTTTAGCTTTGGTCAGGACACAAGGCTCTGGCTTAATTAAAATTTTTAGAGTTGTTTCTTATCGCGAGCGATTTCTCACAAATTCACACCTTCCTTCTGTGAAATACCTTCGAGCTCATTACGGGCTAAAGAGGAAGCTGCGTTAATCGCGGCCAACGGTTGCATTTTCTCAGCTTTCAGGGCCAATTCACACACACACACACACACACACACACACACACAGAGAGAGAGAGGTCTTATCTTTATTTTGGTCATTTGTGCGACAGTCGCTCATCAATAATGAAATGCAACTGGAAACTCGGCGAAGCTTTGTTTTATCATTAAACTAAACGCTTTATCGAAAGCCTCGTCCGGAGGAGAGATACGCTTAAATGTGGAAATGAATTCAACGCCTTTGGGATTTGTCATTTGGGGAGGCTTTTAGGTAGAGTTGATAAAAGCGTCGCCGCCGACGGACGCACAAAATCAATGCCCTGATGGGTAATTAATAAACGCCTATAAAGATGCGGATACAATAAAAATTCCAGCGAGGAATAAAGTGAACACCGAAGATCGAAGACTGAAACTGGAAAAATCGGTTCGGCTTTGTTTCGGTCACTCAAAAAAGGGTTTCTTTCATCGATGTTTATTTTTTTTATTTTTTTTTTTTTTTTATGAGCTGCAGCTGCCAGGCCCGGGATTAACTGGATTGTGTGAGACTAGGGAGCTGCCCTTTCCCCATTCCCCATTCCCCAATCGTCGCCTTAACTCTGACCGGTTCTGTTTGCTGTGTCTTAGGTTAGGTTTGGGTTTTGAGTTTGGGTTTGTGTCGCATTTACGACTCTGAAACTCGAAGCCGTTCGGATGTTAGGTAATCGACGCGATAAGAAATTAAGAAATCAAATCCGTGTCTCGCGATAGTTGAGTGAACTCTTCTACGCATCTTTAATTGCATTCTCATCATTATTGGGGGGCGAGAATTTGAATATGATGTAGTAGATAATTATGGGGCAACAGGATGAACTTGATGTCGAGGGCGTAATCTTGATGATGGCCATTAAAAGCAGCTACCTTTGGCTGTACTACGATTACGCCTAGACAATTTTAACTTAAATGAAACCACTTTTGACTTAATTGGCTATTGTTGCTCACTTGTTCATTCTTGAATATTTATATTCGATAGCGGATTTCTAAGTTAACTGCTTGTTAATGATACTTTAAGAGCACCCACAACAAAATATTTACATTTTATTGGCCGCAGATAAGTATCTCAGATCTCTTAATAAACTTATTAGGAAATCATTGAAAAAATTTGTAGTTCTAATGATCAACAAATTTATCTGATGCTCAGCTATCTGATCAATTTGTAAGGTCTTAATGAAGAAATATTAGACATAAAAAAATGATATTAAAACCAGTTTAAGCAAAAGAAGTTATTTAAAAATCAAACTGAACTTTGGCATTCTCTCAATTATATTTAAATATAAATAAAAACGCTTTTGACCTTTTCCCATCAATACTCTTTACTTAAGCCTATTAAAAAGATGCTTTTTGTGATGTTTGCATCCTTTGGAAAAGGATTGGGGTAAATATTTTGTTAATCACAAATAAACTTTGGCATTGATTGGTAGAAAAAAAATAAAAGAATTCAATTAAATGGAAACCTGTTGCTGTAGATTCACTTTTGCTAACCCCGCAATTCAATTTGCATTTCCTGTTCATTCCCCCATGCAAAATAAAATCAAATAAACAAATATTGCAGCAAAAAATGTTTTGTAAATTTTCGCTTTCTTTGCTGTTCTCTGCCCTGAACAAAGGCGAAAACAAATTACACGCAAATACTCGTAATTTCGGCGGAAAATGTTTAAGCAAAAAGGGGAACAGGGGGCGGAGGGCGTGGCTCGGGTTGACACAGGGGGCGAAGAACCAAGTGACGTTCCTGTCTCTGACTCGCTTCGTTAATGGCAGCGCAATTAATTCGAGCAAATCGTCTGTGAACCCTTTTTATGACCTTCCCGAGTGTGAGGGGGAGGGGGAGGGAAGGGAAACAAACCGTTGCTCTCGAAAAAAATTCATTAAACGGTCCGCCCGTCAGTTTTGTTTTGGCTTTGAACTGTTTGCCGCGAAAATAATAAACGCGAAATAGGCGCACAAATATAAAATTTGTTTAAATGCCAACCAAATTGATGCGCAATTTGTGAGTGAATAGACCTGGCTCAAAACTCCTAACAGAAGGCTTTACCAGGCCCAGTACAAGCTGTTGTCTACCGGAAGTTTAAAATACCCCGCAGACATTTAAAAAATATAGAATAAAATAAAAAGGAGGTTTAGCTGCTTGTTTTTATTCAAGTATATATCTAATATTGTTCCGATTTTAATATAATTTTTAGGTTATTTAAAAAGCATAACGGTGCTTTGAATCCCTAAGTTTGGACCGCTTATTTTATAAAACAAAAAAGTTTTTCATATAAAAACATGGTTTTTTACTGTTTGTTTGTATGGCAGCTATGTGAAATAGTTGTCCGATATTATTGAAACTTCGTTAAATCTTAAAAAACAACATAAGAGTCTTGATTTTTAACTTTGGTTAAGAAATCGTAATAAACAAAAAAGTTTTCATACTACAACTCATTTTCTGCCAAAATCTTTCTATGGGAGCTATATGTTATAGTGATCCCAGCTGACTGATTTTAATATATGACCTATGTATTACCTGAATACAGATTCCCTGAAAATTTGACAATAATAGCTTGAAAACCCGCAGACTTATTAGACTTAAAAACATTTTAAAATGTTTATATACCCTTTAAAGAGTTAAAAAAGTCTCCTTCGATGCCTTAAACATTAAGCAATAAAATGATTAAGCACCCTACAAGCATATTTCATGTTTTAAGTTTTTAACTTGAACCCTCTAGAAATAACACTTCGATTCCACGTAAACCCCTTGCTGATAACTATATAAATCAAACTGAATCGCTTACTTGGCCCAAAGATTTTCATAATAAATCAGTTAGGCTTGCAAGTGTCCACGGTCGGGACACCCTGCGAAGGAAAACGAATAAAATCCAAATGCCAAACTGAATGAATTTTACCGGGGCCAAAAATACCTGAGAGCACAGCGCATTTAATGAGGGCCATAAAAATCGAAGCGCCGGACGAGTTTCGAGGGCCTTCGGAAAAAGGCGGAAGGCCTCGGGAAAAGTGTAACAGGTGCGATAACAACAACAAGGAATGTCTGGCCAAGACAATGAAATTATAATGAAGATTATGTGTAAAACAAAGTGCGGGGTCTGCTTAGGTAGTCGGCGGTATGAAAGGACATTAGGTAACATGTTGTTGAAAGCATTTTAAAGCTGCGACGACTTAAGAGCAGGTCTGTTATTTACTTTGATATTTGGCCGACGCGACAGATACCCTTTTTAAAATGGAATGGAAAAATACATCTATGCAAATGTCGAGGGGATCGGGGAGGGGGGAGGGGGAGGGGAAACTGAAGTGAATGTTAACGCATAATCTGTGCGAGAGAAACAAGCATAAAGAACCATAAGCCGAAGGATGCACAAAACAAATTTAAGCTGTTTGCTCGACATTTGGCCAACAGTGTTTGTTGTGGTCATAATCGTTTTTCTTTGCATTAGACAGTTGGCTAAAGCTCAGTGCGGTTATTGGTGTTGGCTAACAATCGCATTTTACAGGTAGTTAAAATTATATAAATTTTGTATAACTAAGCTCAGCTGGGGGAAGGAAATCCCAATCCACTTTGGCGCTTGTCACTCCCCTAAAGACTGACAAGTTGATGCTCTCTGGCAGTTGCATCTCGCAGCTAAACAGGGTCTGGCCAACGTGCCACATGCCACTTGCCACTTGCCCCACCAAATGGTTCAACGAACTGAAGTTGTTTTTTTTTGTGCCGTGTAACGCGCATTGTTGCCACTGATGAATGTCCGCCCCCCCCCCCTTTGCCCATTCCCTTGTCCCGCCGGTCCCCCCCCCCCCCCCTCGTTCCCTTCAGCTATCACAACTTCAACTTTTGATACCCATCTGAATTTGCATTATTTTCTTTAGCTCTTCATTTCTGCTGTTGCCGCTGTTTACTGTCATTCTGATTTTAATCTTCTCCCTCTCCCCCTCATTCTCTCTCTCTCCATCTGCATTGCTTTATTTAGTTTTAATTTTCTTTTTATTTTGTTTTTTGTTGTTGTTGCTGTTGCTGCGCCCTGTTACCTGCCGCGTGCCCAGGTGAACAGGTTCCATTTCTTTAGTTTGCCACTGCACTTTTGTTTTCGTTGTTGTTGTTGTACTCGTTGTTGTTGTTGTTGTTGGACGCACAATTCCTTCGTTGCCCTCACTCTTGGCCAACGTCCACTTGACGTTTCATTCGCATTTCATTTGCCGTGGCCCGAGTTAAGTCTGAAAAAGTATCCTAATTGGTATTAAAATCGCTGTTATTTTTTACCCAACCTTTGTTTGCCCTGTCTCGACTTGTGAATGCCTTTTTGTTGTTGTATTCTGATACTTTAAAAGGCTGAATCCAAACGCATTTTCTGCTTAATCTCTGGCCGTATTCAAATTGCATTTGCGTTGCCTAAAACGAGAAACACAAAAATAAATATAACAAAAAAAAAAAAAAACACAGCTAAACAAAACTGAGTCTCGAGTTCGCTTGCGCATTTTCAGATTTAATCGCCAACATTCTGATAAAAATCAAAAATAAAAACCCGCTCCTGTTTGTTTGTGGCCCGAAGGCGATTAAAGTGCCCGATTACCTTCCTGGTATTTGTTGAAAGCCAGTGGATATAATAGAATATTCTCAAAAGGGATTATAAACACAAGGTTAAGGTTAAGGACAAGGTTAAAGTTACCTTCCTTTACGCAAATACTTACAGTTGCTTAGGCTAGCTTATATACATTATTGTTGGCTCTAAGCACAAAGTAAACCTTAACGGATGATGTAAATATCTATTATATCATGTCGTCAGGCACCAGCTGTAAATATTATTTGGCAGTTACACGATTCGTATTGTGTAGGTCAGTTTAAATTCATGTTAACTATTTCCGGCTAACATAAGTCCGAAAATTATTCAATGAATTTGACTGTCTTTAACAGCGCTAAACTCTCATATGGAACGCTTTACTCCGAAATTTCAAATATTTTAAGGTTCATAGTTAGCCCATGAAAGATCTTCCTAAATTAATTTTTAATAATATAAATAATTTAATTTTATTAATATAATCAGAGTTAAACAGCTTTTTTATTATAATTAAAATGTTGCCGTTATTATAATCTTTTAAAGTACTTCTGTTGCTTAAAATGCATTTCTAATACTTAGTTAGCCGCAAATGCCGGCCGTTAACAGACACATAAGATCCACTGCATGAGAGCCCAACATAGAGGCATAACAGCAAATGAGCGACTGTGTGTTAACACGATATGAGCGCATGCCAATAGACTGTGGATTGCATGTTAAGAAGTATGTCAACGGCAAGACATATTGCCAAGACCCACAAAGTACTTGCAAGTAAGTAGACAACAAATTAATCAAGTTTTATGCAAATATAGTTAGACATTATACCTAATGGTAGCAAATTAGACAAGATATTAACTAAATTGCAACGACTTATGATAGCTATTAAAACTATGTTGATGACAGCTTAAGTAGCCTAATTGTTAATGATAAGAATTAATTTTAAGTATAGGTATTGCTTTCAATATCGTCCAATGCACATTTGTGAACTAGCATTGCCTTAAGGCATCAAGAAGCATTTGCTCCGCTAGTTAGCAGTTAACAGAATGCATTTAACTATGTTATGTTGCGCTCAGCAGCGCATGCGAGCCAGCTACCATCCACATAACATAAAATTGGCTCTCAGCAAATGCACAATAACAGCGCTGATGTTATGTTAGCTAACATGCGTGTATGCTCGAGCAGCAATCGTTCAATTAGTGTTGCCGAGAGTTTCAAGCGTAGTGGTTGTTGTCGCGGCTGGTGCTACGTTCCAAAAAAAAAGCCAATCGCGTCCGTTCGTGCGTACGTTCGTCGTCGGCGTCGTCGTCGTTGTCGTTTGTCGTTGTTTTATCGTCTCAATAAATAATCGTCTGCGCGGAAAGCTATTAAAAGCGAAGATCCAAAACCAACCAGTTGACCGCTTTCTCGCTTCCTCACGCGATCGTTTACGCTCCCCAACAACAACAAAATTAAAGAGTCAACAAAAAAAAAAGGTTCCCTCCTGCAAAAAACAACATTTGCGAAATAAAGAATTTCAAGGCCCGAATCTTTATGAAAACAAAGCAAGCAATTTAAAGCTGCGGCGCGTGTCCTTTTTATGTTTGGCCCTCAAAATTGAATGCAGCTAATGGGTGCCTCTGTGTAGGTGCTCTCTCTCTGTGTGTGTGTGTAAATGTGTGTGTTTGTGTGCTAAAGTGTAAATTTTTAAATTAGCTCTTTGTTAGAGCGGGACACACAGCACACACAACAAAGGAAAGGGACAAGCCAAAAAAGATAAAATAAATAACTGGATACAGCGGATTACAACAAGGATTAAATAACAAAGTAATTTGCATATGTTGAAAATAAATTAACATTATGAATGTCCCCCAAAACTTGCATAACACTAATTAAACATTAATTTATGCCTCAATCCACCTCCCCCTCCCGCCCTCCCCCACAGCCGCTGGCGGATGTCCGTCCATGTCCATGTTTCGAGTCAATGAAATTTTTAATTGTGCACGCGTGTCGAAAGTGACCCCCAGTCAAACTGCGACTGCGTTTAGGGGTTGGGGATGGGGGGGGGGGGGCGTATCCTGTATGTCGTGCCGGTTACGCCCCCCTGTGTCCTGGCTGCATGTTACCCGCATATTCATCATGCGTACTGTATATAAACTCCACCTGGAGTACGTAACAATTTCTGTTTAGGCAGGCAATTCGACTCGAAAGAGATTACTCAACAATTGTCGAGAAAATTCTCTTGTAATTGACAAGTGCTTCAGGAAATGTCAGGGAAAAATGTGTCACACATACTTAATTTCATTAATTATTAATAATCACATTCAAGAAACTTTGCCCAAAGAAAAAGGAAAATATAGCAATTTTTTTTAAAGTTATTTTAACATTACAAGTCAGAAATCGAATTAAAAAATTATTTGTTAGGGAACGTATATAAAAATATGTACAGTATTTTAAATAGTAACAAAAGCGTTGAAATATAAAAATTTTAGCTTATATATTTTATTAAATCTTGGCTTACAAATCATAACTTAAGGCAAGACATTTATATTTAAAGTATATTTTTTAATATAAATTATTTTACTTTGGTAAGAGAAACACAAAGTGAATTTGCTAATTGTTTAAAGACTTAAACATTAAACATCTCATGTCTTATTTTAAATATGCATTCCTGGTATATATTTTTAAATAAGTCACACATTTAATATTAAATTAAGTTATTTATACATCAACAACGTTGCTTAGCAGCTTTCTAATGTTGTTGGCTGCTTTTACTTCTCACTTTCAATTAGGCCCAAGACGGCTTATAAATCTTAGCCGGACAAGTTCATTTCTAGGCGGAACCGCTCTTAAGCCCTGCTTAACTCACATCTTAATTTCAATTGGAGCTCGTTCATTTTTTTTTTGTTGCGCTTGGTTTTGGTTTTGTCGTTTTACTTTGGCCCGGCTTAATTTCAAAATCCTCACTCCAATTGCGGCCACACTTCGCTACTTGGCCAAAACCACTTGGCCGCGTGCCCTGCGCCCTTTTTTTTGCTGTTTTTTTTTTTTATTGTTGTTGCGGTCAGCTTGAAGCGTGCCGGGCATTTGCTTTGCACGTGAAACGGACATCATCAACACACGCACACTCAAACAAACGCGTGTGTGCAACAAACACAAAAACCAGAAAACAACAGGCAGGAAAAAACCTCAAGGGGGGGGGGGGGGGGGGGAGGGGCACGCGCGCCGCAAGCCCGCCGCGACCCGCGGGCCCCGCAAAGCGGGGACCCTTCCCCCCCCCCCCCCCCCCCTTGAGGTTTTTTCCTGCCTGTTGTTTTCTG
>SCDZ01000924.1:0-19029 GCA_004143845.1 Drosophila lacertosa | reverse complement strand
TTATTATTATAATTATTATTATTATTATTATTATTATTATTATTATTATTATTATTATTATTATTATTATAATTGGTATTATTATTATTATTATTATTATTATTATTATTATTATCATTACTATTATTATTATTATTATTATTATTATTATTATTAATATTATTATTATTTATATTATTATTATTATTATTATTATTATTATTATTATTATTATTATTATTAATATTATTATAATTATTATTATTTATATTCTATGAAATAACAAGTGTGCACTAAAATAATTTTCATCCGTACATATAAAAGCTTTGTGCCACTTCAGTAATTTGTAAGTTTGCCAATTGGAATACCCAAAATATTGTATGTTCGGCATGAGTAAACTGCACGAAAGAACAAAATCCCGTGGGCCAAACAAACAAAATGCTTACGTTATCTGACATTTAAAAAAATTCAATGGCAGCAAAATGTCTTAACCGTATACGAATATGCCACTTCTTCTTAAATAGTTTTTGGCTTAAATTTCATGATATACTGAGCCTATAAATTTTTATTTTTTAAGGTAGCAATTTGACAGCCAGACAAATCTACACACATGCGAACATTGTTTTTGAAATGTGGAGGGAGAGCGACTAATTATATTACTTTAGATATTAATTAGATATTTAGTGCTCTTATATTTTTTTTGTTAATTTTATTAGCTTGTTGCCTGGTTCGAGTGCTTTTATTTTGAAATATATATAATTGTTAAGTATTGTAAGAAGAAAACATTTAAAAAGAAGTAAAAGAGCTGGTAATATAAGTGTCCGACTCAAAAAAAAACTTGAACTTGAAGTAAAATAGTAAACAACAAATTTTGTGGACAATATTAAGTGATAAATTATCAAAAATTTAATTTACAATATATTTAAATTATCTTTAATATGTAAGACGTTCAAATGTATGTACTTATATTGATTTGTTTACTTCCAATAAAGTTACATATCTAAACATCACCTGAAATATAAAAGCCCCGTTAATTCGAATTTACTAATTTGAGCCTCGTTAAATAGGAACCTGGATCAATCCCGTGTAATTCGTAAAAAATTGGATCAATTTTCTATTTCGAATTATCGGGACTCGACTGTATGTGTATATTCACAAACTATGGAAAATGTGATATATTAATTGTTGATTAAGCAAAACTTCTTCACTTTAAAGCGTATTATTATGTGAGATTCTCTGTAAAGTTTCCATCTTTTATTTTGTACACCACTTGTACATAGTATATCAATTCTCATTACATGGAAAAACTATTTTTTATTATAATGATAATAATTTGTATTAAAATTGTACTTGGCATTTGTTTTTTTTTCTAATTTTGCTACTTAAACTAATTTTAAGATCTATTTCATTTTGTATTAAGCTACTTTATAATATGTTTAGTTGGTAGAGTCGTTTTCCCAGGAAAGATCCAGCAAATGTTTCCGATTGAGTCTCCTCGTGGTTGTGCTGTTGTCTGGGAGACTAAACGTCCAACCTTTCTTAATACCGGAGGCTGTACTTTCTTATCTCGTTCTTGAATCAGGGTATCTTGAGTACTCTGTGTATTGTGGTGTTTTTGTGGGCGTTTAAAATAATGCGTATTGCCTTGCTATGGAAGGTTTGGATGAGTCGTTGGTTGCTTTTGCAGGCAGTTCCCCAGGCAGTTCGCTTCTGCCTGCTTCCTTTTTTTAGCAGGTGGGTCTTCTGTCCAGGGTCATGCCCAAGTATTTTGGGTTATTCTCCTCCGGGATCGCTGCTCCGTCAATGTGGACTTGTGGACAATTGCCAGGTCTCAGTAAGAATGTGGTGGCTGTGAACTTGTAGCTGTTTATAGAGATGTTCCACCTCTCATGCCAGGTATTAACCACGTCTACTTAACTCCTGACGATTGCAGAGGCTTCCTCGTGTGTCTCGGCAGTGGCTAGAAAGGCTGTATGTGGCTATCAGTAGATGAGGACTTTTAACGACTGATAAGTCCGCAGGGGCCCCAGTCCGCTGTCTTGGGGGACACCTTCTTTGACTGTTGCGGCCTCTTCTTCGGGTGAGCACTCTGTCGAGATGTTTCGCAAAGGCTTTCGTCCTATCCAGCTCCGACCTACACCAGCTGCCTATACTCCTCTTGACTGGAGCAGATTTCCGGGATGGTCTCTTTGCAGTTTTGCTGACTTGCCATAGGTGGTTTTGGGGGTCACCTGGGTTCAGCTGCTCTAGGAAAGTGTCTAGTGCACTCCTCCTCAGGCTGCTGAGTGTTTTCTTTAGGGCCATAGTGGCTCTGTTCAAAGCTGTCTTACACTGGACAGGGATCAGACTCGTCTAAGTCTGCGCTTTTCGCGCAGAAGCTTAGCAACCTAAGGACTCCAGATGTAAAATTCGTTGCCCGTGTTTCGTGGGCGGTGGCTAAGTCGTGGTGCCGCGTACTCCACTGCATGGTGGATATTCTGTTTAAGATCTTCAATTGAAGTTTCTACAACCTGGGGGAAGTTCTGGAGCCGGGTTGGGGACGGGTGTGTGTGACCAGCCAGTTTTTGCATTTAGCTGTGTCTGTAGCTCTGTATATCAGATTTCTACGGTGGGCCTTAACGATTGCTGCTACATTGATCAATAGTTTGACTGCACTATGGTCAGAAAAAAGGTCATCCTTCGGTATGGCTTGGATTCTACCTGTGTCAATTTTATGAGAAATAGCAAAATCAAGTACGTTGGAAAGCTAGGTGAATGGTTACTTAGGCCTTTGCTCTGAATTAGCCTGTACAGCGCCTGTCGTTTGGTGTTGCTGGCTCTGCGCCCCACCAGGAGTGTTTGGCATTGAAATCGCCGCCAATAACAAACCTGGCTATCAGCTGGCCAAACTCATAATCACTGGCATTATGTCATGGAGCGCAGTAAGCTGTAGTAATTACCAGGCTACCAAGAACCGTGCCGACCTATATTTGTGCACATTGCACCCATTCCTCCTGAAATGCTGGCAGCTTTTTATAATTTAGTTGGTACTTAATGACGATATCCGGTCCGCCTCTGGCATTGGTCGTATCCCTTAATGCGGAAGTATGATCTAGCGGTGAAGTGCAATAGTTGGTCTTGCAATAGTGCTCAACATCTTGCCAACTTTTACACGGGCCGTTTGCGTTCCATTTGTGTTAATTGACTGACCAGCTTGTCCATCACACTCTCCATCATGGCTTCAAATCCTGCACAGTCTGCATTCAGTCGTTGGCTCCTTGCGGGGGGACTGGGTTTCTGAACATTTCTCTGCAAATGCATTGGCATAGCTGATATTGGAACTAACCTTTGGCGTTGACGGTAGTATGCTTAGTTGGCTAGGTTTGGTTGCTTTTGAAGCTGCCGCTTTTATTTGCCATTTTATAAGCAGGACATCCCTTATAAGATGCCGCATGGTCTCATTCGCAGCGCGTTTTTGGTTTAGGGTGTTTCTTCTCCATTTGATTGACTTCATCCGAAGAGGTGTCATCGTTGTCGTCGGTGGAACGTGTAGTAAACTTGTTGTTGGCGAGCTTGGCTCTTGCTGCGGCACTGGTACTGTCCCGATTCAGTTAAAGAAGAGCTGGAGCCAACCGTTTCAGTCCGCTTAGCCGGAATGTACGGCTTTTTTGGCTTAGTTAGCCCTTTTGTTGTTGGTCTCGTTGGCGCTGATTGCCAGTTCATTTTATTACTTGCTGTGGGGAGGAGGGGGAGGCAGCACGACAGCAGCACCTTTTGTTTTTGTTATTGTTACGGTTCTTGTATGTTGTTGTTGCTGCAATTACAATTTTGGAATAACGGTTTATCTCGCAGAAAATATTTGACAGCAGTCCGTTCGCACGACGAGAGTTCGATTGCGACTCTTACCCCAGCATGACTGTAAAGATGGCATGCTTGGTCTTTCGTGATTTCAGATAAATAATATATCATCTCAATATCAATTATAATGATATTTGTGTTTCTGAGTATATGAACCATCCTACTTTTAAGGTCTCAAATATGCCAATGCCCAATAAGCCACAAAGAAAACGACTCCACGTTACGTACATATTTAGACAACAATATGACGCGGTTGATATTAATAATTATTTTTCTAAGAAACATTAAATGCTCGAATGAGTGTATTAATTGTAATGTTTGTATACACTTTTCAATCTATCCACTAAATCGACACTTTTACATGCTTTGCAAATGAATCGCATATAATTTTTTTTCAAGAAATTGGTAAGCTTGACGACCGTCTATGCCTTGCACGACTCTTTTCGTGCTTAACGCTTAAGCTATGATCACCAAAATAATGTATATTTTTGTTTGTCATTCTTAAATTGTGTTTTGTAATATTTGTTTCATTAATAATAATCAAATTTTTTTACTTTGAAGATTTTAATGATTTTCTGTGTCATTATTTTGTTCATATTGTGCATTATTTATTTTTGCTGTCTTGCTGCTTTTCTTAATACTTTACAGCAAATTAGCTTTTGGACTCACAATAGGCCAGCAGCACTATCTATATACATATGTGTGTCGATAGAGAGCAGAAACTGAGGCTTTTTCGACTGATAATTGAGTTTATTCTAACTGTGTGTAGGAGTTAAGGGGTATAATATTCCAATGGAAACAATAGATATAAGAATATGGTAGCAAGTATGGCTGAAAAATATTGTCTTTTTAATATTCTGAGGTAGAAACTTCATACCACCAATTATATTTGAAACTTTTTCCACCGCCCAAAAAAGTTGTGTTTCTTTTATCAAGGCGGCTGGATTATTTCATAGCACAAGTACATATGCAATTACTCATTAAAAACGAACTTTTGTATATAAAGTTGTTGACACTACCAAGACAATATCTGACCATTATTTAAAACTTCATTTCAAGCGTCTACCCTTAAAATATTCGGTACCTTTCGGAATTTTAATATGCGAATCATCCTAGAAAAGATATTTTGGTATATATTTTCTCTTTGCGCGTTTTACTGTGGGCATTTGAACATAATATAAAATAATAAAGCTTTTTAAATTCTTATCATCCTTTCTGGGGAGAAGTGGTTAACAAAAAAATCTTTGTCATAAATTTCTAAATACTTAAGGATAGGGTGTTAACTAATGATCAAGCATTTTACATATTAAATCATGATTGGGCTTTGCACGATTACCCATTTGTTTGTACAGCTAAAAAACCTACTGTACTGATGGTAATGATGGTAATTATACGGACATGCGTTAAATACTTCAACAATATTTGCAGTCAATGAAAAAATGTTTCTTTGAGTATGTCATGTGACCGATGGAGTTAGCCGCGACAAATAAAGAAATGTATAAACAATTGTATTTAACTGTTTTTATTATTAATTTAACTAAATCGATGTGTTCAGTTGATAATTTAAAGCGGATCTTAAAATTAGAGAAACATTTATGTAAACTTAACAAATAGTGAATTACATGGTTGCGAAATCTGTTATATTCATTGATATACGGCCCAATGCTTATTTAACAACCCAGAGTCTGTTGACTTCGGTTAACTACTCCTCTCTCAAGTTAAAGGACGCCCCCGACGGATCATATCTCAGCGATTACATCTCTTCTGCTGACTTTCTTGCCCTAGTGAATCCCCAAAAAGTCCGACAACAATAATTCCACTACATATGGTTCCCGAAATGAATGCTACACGGTAGCAGCACGATCGTTGAAGGTGATTAGGAGCGTGCCATGCACCATCGGATCATGATTGGCTAGTTGTATTTAGCAAATGCCATTCTTCCTGCATATAGCTCTGGCTCATGACCTTACCGATACCAGACAACATATTGTGGGCCAAGGAGTTGCGGTGCAATTTCAATAGATTTTCATCCGAACCACAAAACTCTGACAGATAACAGAAAAAATTGCAATTTATTTATTTGCGAGCCTAATTATGGGCAATTTGATAATAAATGTAGAGCGTTAGTGGATTGTTCTACCTTTCCGGACGAAAACAACATAATATGTCCTATAGGTGTGTTAGTGGGATCCTCAAGTCAAACTGATATCATACCTGCATGATCTAGAATATTTGGGCTCACAATATTACCTTTTGCAAATATTATGGCAAAAATGAAATTTTTAACTGCATCATTAGCATTCTACTTCTATCTAGCAACGTCTCTTACAAATGACTCGTTGCGAGTTTTTAGCTGCTTTAAGAATTTAATTGACGGTTGAGGTTAGCTGATTTCCCAGTTATTTAAATAAATTAGCTGTGTTTCTGTAAATCTGGTCTACTCAAAATAACCGGCGTCCCGCAACAACCTTCAGTATAAAACCTAGAAAATCAAACTTCTTATCACTCCGTGGTGCGCTCTCAATGTCTCTAATAGGTTTCAGCAATAGGCAGTGTCCACGCTTAAGGGTTTCTTCATGTACGATTATGCGAACATGGTACTCAAATTGATCGTTTCATCCATTAGGTCTTCACACATTAAAATTCGAGTGTTCATGATGGGAATGTATTTGGAGAAAAAATAGGCAACGATGTGAGCTGAGGTCAAAGATAGGGAGAAGAGAAGAAGGTCGAAAAATATTTTGCCTTGTCCAGGTTTCCCAATATCATTGAGATATTTGGCATGGGGTACTTATCGGGAATATACTAATACTATTCTAATACTAATCGCATATTCCGCTTTCCCCCTTCGTCAGTGCTTTTCTTATCCACAACTCATATGGGGTTGTTGTAAGGGGAAACCACAGCTGAATTATGCTGTTTTTGAGCAGGTTCTGGATTTCGTTATTGACGAAATCAGCTGCCCCCATGGGATACGGGTACAGTCTGGTATAAATGGTTTCTTCATTTATCGTCCTGATGGCTGCCACCACCGAAGTGCTGTATGGCATTCTTTCAGCATCTTAAAAAATGCGGCGCGTCTGATCAATCAACATTTGTGAAATTGACAACTGCGCATGCTTGTTTCTCATTAAGCTTAAGCTTTCCTGCGGATAGGCAAAGCGATGCACCTCCTTCTGTGAAAAGATCAATGCCAATTATTCCATCCAACGTTGATAGGTCCGATAGAATGAAAAAGGTCGCTTTATATTGATTAAGGAGACGAATCATTTGTGTGTTATCTTGGTCGTGTCATAGATTGAATGTATGGTTATTGGGTTATCTACGTGACGGCCGCCTCTCAGGCCGTGATGCGGCCGGATAAAATTTTTGGAAGCTCTATGAGAAGTTTCATGTCAGCCCAGACTATTCTTCGTCGGATGACGGCACCTCCCCCTAAAAAATTGTATGCAATAATACTTTGATATATATACAAAAAATCCTTGTTTGGAAGCATATAAACTGCAGCCAAGTCGTCGTCGGAGAGCCGACCAAAAACAGTTATGTGCGATAACAGAATGCTGATGCGACTCAACTCAATCATCAGTATTGCGCATGCAATAGTTAGTTAACTTATATGTTCCACAAACTTTGTCCTATCCTCAGGACGTTTTCTTATTCAACTTCTGAGAAAGTCATTTGGATTATCGGCGGGCTCATCTGGCAAGGAGATTCTAGGAACTAAATTACCTCGGCTACTGTATCTAGATCTGTTTCCATATTGGGTCCGAAAACGCCTTTACCTTATCAGTAACGCCTTTTCTCTTGGGTCGTTAATGCACAGTAAAATTTTGAATTTTTGTGTAAGCGTGCCTTGCCTTGAAACTAATTAGAAACGAAACGCATTACATCGTTCAATAGCAATGTGTATCTTAATATTCTGTTCTTTCCGCTATAAGTTCATTGAAAACTTCTTACTCGCTGGACCGGACAATATTTCGAGTTGCCTTCTCAAGGAATGAAGTGGTTCCCTTCTTCGTTCATTGTGTAAGCTTTTTAAACTTCCCTTTGAATCAACAGTTTTTCCATCTCTTTGGAAAGAATCGTATATCATTTCTATCCCCAAAAAGGGTATAAGTCTAATATTAACAACCAAAATAACTAGTGCTTCTCCAATCTCACCTGCTCAGCATGATTTTGTTAAGAATCTGTCCACTATTACCAGTTTGTTAGAACTTAATTCATTGGTTAATTACGGCTTCGTAACAAAAAAACAAACTGAGGTCATACCTACTGAGTTCAGTAAAGCTTTTAACTATGTCAACCATGATATTTGAATAACTGCACCGTATGGGTTTTCCTCCCTTACTGCTCTCCTGGATTTCTATCTATTTAAAGGGTAGAACCCAAAGAGTTGTATTAAGATCTCATACCTCTAAGCTGGTTCCAGTTTCTTCTGGAATACCTCAGATCATATTGGACCATTACTTTTTGCATTATTTATTATCAACCTACCTTTAGTAATAACTAATTGTCGTATACATATCTATGCTGATGATGTAAAACTTATTTTATTGTACTCCGATTACTTACATCAGATTTACCTACAGAACGACTTAAATTCTATACATTTATTGTGTTAAGCCAATCAGTTGTATTTAAATTGTTCTAAGTGTATGTTTATGACGTTTAGCCATACTATGCCCCATGTGGTTAGCTATTCCATGGATAATTTTGAGCAACAATGTTATAGGGATACCATATATCATTAGAGACGAAGGAACAGGTTCATTAGAAAATGTAAGTAAAGAGAGAGAGAGAGAGAGAGAGAGAGAAAAGATTTGCGCCTTAACTTAACAAAGTTCGTTAAGGGTCTTAAGAAAATTGCTTTTGTAATGTGCACGATAATTTAAATAACTTTGAGAATTAAGAAAACAAAAGTTAGACTTGGCTATAAATTATTTGGACAAGTCGATCTAAGGTCGATCCACGGTTGTAAAACAGTTCCTTTAGAAAAATTGGTCAAGGGGATGCTGTCTAAAATGCTCAGATAACATAGGGTAATTTCCTTGACAGACGGCGGGGCTTGTTAGGAGTTGACGAATGCAGCTTAGAAGATTTGCAAACTAAATTAGGTTAGTGCGTATCTTCGGGCCGGATAATAGGGAGGAGGTAGACACATCTACTTCAAGGTGATTGTTGATAAAGATAAGATCAAGAGATCTTTTAGGCAGATTTCAAAATCGAAATACTCCAAAACAACGGAAGGTGAAACATCTAAAAAGCCATGGTAGGCTGAAGGCCTAATGTAATTTGGAGAGTTGAACAAATAAGTCAGTATCACGTACATGGGTAGAAACTTCGTTAATGCAGGATATGTTCTGCATATAAGTTTCAATATACGAAGTGGGATAGATATATGTATGAATACGTTTGGTACGGAGTGCAGGATGCGAGAGTAACTTTTACAGAAATTATCTTAGCATGTAAACAAGTTCTAAAATAAACAGCAATGAAAACCACTCCTCCTCTGCGAATTGGTCAATATTGTCAACCTATTGTGTACATATTTGAAAGTAAACAGTTATAAATAATTATTACGGAAAATGCGATATCTGATTAAAAAGGCTTGTTTTAGCACGGCGATATGTTACAAAAATATGAAAACTAATTAGTTTTTTGCTGAAGTACTATTCAAAGCATGCAAAGAGGCATAGTGAAAAGCAATGCCTGATCTCGGCTTTAAGGCTTAAGCTGGTGTACAATTATTTGAGGTAGCCAAAACTTAAGGTCAGAAATGATTGGCAACGAGTCATGAGAAACGTTTGTTTTCAATAAACAAATTTCTGTATGATGTGCAGCATTTAAGCTTCGAAACTGTGACTCTAAATGAAAACTTGCTTACAATGAATGCAGCCCTTGATTCCCAAATGAAGTCTTGGGAAGGTAGACGGTTGAGGTAGCAGTGTTGTTAGCAGTGTGAACCTGGTTACTAGCTAGTTTACTTTGCGACTAGTAACTGGAAGTATGTAAATACTGTTGATCGGGACCGATTCATCAGGATGCTCTACCGGCAACTCTTGCGGAGAGTTCAAGGGGTTATTAAGGGGTATGGATAAAGCAACAATATTAAAGATTAATCTAGTTAAGGAGTATTTAATAGTCGTTGAGTACTTTTGGGGCCATTGGCACAAGAAAGATCAAAAATTCAGGTTCCACCCCACATTTAGAAGGAGAGACAAAGATATATTTTGTAAGCTGCTGAACTCTGGAATCAAAATATTTTGTGGGTTGCTTAACAAAATTTATTAAATTAAAAATTAATCGTTCGTGATAAATGGAATGTCGATGCGTACTGGGCACAACCATGGATTTGTGCGAATATCATGTTTAGCAAAACAGCAAGTTTATATCAGACCTGCATATATTTAGTTGATAACTCTATTGGTGTAGATTTTTTGGAAAGTAAAAAGGCACTGTTTTTCTTAATTGAATCTTCTACTTATTTTTATGCGTCTGTTCGATCTGCATGTCCACACTCGAATCCGACTACGAAAAGCCGCTTCGTTGTTTTCTTGTCTTTTTTCGTTAGTTATCGGTAGTTCCCTATCGTATCCACTCGAAACGTATCAATTCGTGCCCGTCGTAGACTCATAGCATCTGAGAAGGTAGCTCGTCCCCCCGAAGTATTGAGTGACGTCCGGAATGGTGACATATTTGACAATACAAACAAAGGTGTCGTCCTCGGAACGTGTAAGCTTACTTTTTCTATTTTTTTTTCGGGATCTTGCCTGTGGATATTTAACTTATCGATTCAAATTTTATTTTTTTTTTACTTCATCTTTAATGTCGGGATATACACATTACGGTCTGAAAATTATTATTAAGTTTTTGGACATAGTTATGTTCTTTCTTAAAAGTCATCTCTTTGTTAAATAAATGTAGTCTTCCGTAGTTTCCGTGTAGTCAAGGTTTGACAAATATCACAACTTTTAATTAATCGGGATTAATTAAATGAGCTACCGTTTCGTCTATGCCTCCAACATTATTGTTTATATGATAATTTTGTATCTCTTGACACATTTTTTTAAAGCACTGATATTTTTTGGATTTAGTTTAATTCCTCTGTCAGTAACCAAATACCCATTTTGTTTTTCAGAAATTCAGATTATGCAGGTTGAAGTTTATTGTTAGCATTATTTAGTTTTTAAAACACTGCTCTTAAATCTTTAATATGTTCCTGTAGAGATGCAGAAAAAAATATTATATCGTCTAGATATATAAGACAACATTTGCCATTTAGGTCGGCCCGAACAATTTTCATAACTCTTTGGAATGTGGCTGGGGCATTTGTAATTCCAAAAGGCACTTTAAAAAACTCAAAGTGTCTGCTTTCTGTGAAAAATTTCGTCTTGTTTATATCATTCGGATGCATCTCGATTTGGTGATAACCGCTAACATTTGGCTAACCTGCTAATTCTATCTAATACATCATTTATGTGAGGCATCGAATATATGTCTTTAATAGTTATTTGATTTAATTTGCGGTAGTCTACTACTAATGGCCATTTTTTTTTTATTCGTGGAATCTATTTTTTTTTTTTAATCTATGAACATTGGAGCACACCGTGGAGAAAAACTTGTCTAATTATCTCTTCCTCCAGGCTATCGATTTGCTTCCCTATTTCCTTATTCCTTGTCGTTTTTTTTTTTGGCTATAACAAAAAGAGTTAGTGTGAAAGAGAATTTCGTCTGTTGCTCTCATTCTGTGCTTTATAAAATTAGTGAAAGGTAAAGAATTGACATCTTTGAAGAAAAGCTTCGGAAACTCCAAGCAGAGTTTTTTGAATAATTTCTTCATTGTCGTTTCATTATTATTACTGTAGATCGAAATGGGCAACAGATTCCTGTTTAAAATAAGTTAAGGGATATCTGCAAAAAAAATTTTCATGGTTTTAACCACGATAGTCTCCGATTCTGTGGACTGGCTCATGATTTGATGATGCCTTCACTTGCCTTTCCTTAGTTTTTATTTCGAATTGCTCTTAAAAGTAGTTAACCATGTGACGTTTTACTGGTGTCACTAATCAGTACTTATAAATTCATTTAATGTTTTAGGATTACCATTGTATGTAGGTAAAAAACGAGTTGTGTCCGGTATCTTCAATGCTAAAAACGACAACTATATTAACATTGCGCTCTCCTTGATTCGGTGGGAAAGCTCCTGATGAAGAATTCATTAATGATTGATCGTCTTGTTTTGTTAGGGCGGCCTCCCTGTTTTTGGATACGCCGGTGTTGTTTCTAGTTTGACTACTAGTATTTAGTAGTATTTATTTTTTTTACCATTTCCATGGAAGCTATTTTTTTGTTGATAAGAAACCCAATATTAGTAATGTATATGTAGTTTCTATTCCTTATGTGTGTAATAAGGACTAATGTACGTATACACAAATATACTGTAGCTTTTGTTACTTAAGTTTCATTGAAATATAAAGTCACTACAAACGTTTCGAACATATGTATGCCAACAACACGCTCGATAGATTTGTCCCTGGCTTATGAGTCGCACTGAAACACAGAACCAACTGAAATTACCTTAAGCATGTTACACGACACGCTCGATAGGTTTGAGCGTATAGACAGTCGAGTCCCTACAATTCTAAATAGAAAAGATCGAATTTTTTATGAATTACACGGAAATGCGATTTATTGAAATTTCCATTTAGCGGGGCTTAATAATTAAATATTTGAATAACGGGGTTTTCATATATGTGATGACATTTGATTTTATTAAATGTAAAAACATAAGTACATTAATTTGTAAACATACTGAAGCAAAATTAAACAAGAAAACTCATAAAATCAAATGAATAAAGCTTTAAAAATGTTTGTAAGTTTCTGGGTGCATTTCTCTCTAATTTTTTGAAATTTTTTTATATACATATTAAATTGTCAGACACTTTGAGTTTTTGAAAAATTAAGAAACAGCTTAGGAATTAATGATCTGTCATGTAAATTCGATAAAATATTATCTGCCTCGGTGTCATCATTCTCGCCACTGTTTGGCAAAACTTCTTCCAAAATGTCGTTATCTGTCAACATACCGGATATAGTCACGTCATTGCCATCATTTACTTTGTCCTCGAAAATGACGACGTTTTCAGAGTTCGCAGAAATATTTGCTCACATATTATCTATCTTTAATTGAGTGTTTTCTATCATATAATACCTTGATGAAACCCAAGCACAGAAACAGTTTTTAATACACAATGTGCTAATATTTTTCCAAGCTTTATAAGCAATTTGCATAACTGTTAATATTGTGTAATTTAAGTTTTTTTTCATCAATGCTATTAACCAGATTAATAACCATTTTCTTGCGGTATAATGACCTAAATTCTTTTATTATATGAATAACAGTATCATTCGATTATTAGCTGCCATGGTCTCATTTAACATTTGAAGCCAGTCGTTAAATATGGTTGTTATCCACGCCATCTTATTGTGTCCATAATGCAATTGAAAGCTACAAATATTTTTAAAGCACATTGGCATTGCTTACTTGGCGATTAGTAGGGGCTTAAGTTTGTTTAAAGCTTTGGCAACAAACAAAGCTTTTTCTTCTCCTTCTATAGGAATATTACATTAATGGCATTGTGGTAATAACCACAAGATTAAAGACTTTTCTACAGTCGGGTATTCAGATTGATTCAAGCGTTTCAGTTTACTACAAGCCGAAGCTTGCATGAAAAATTAATATTTTTGTAGAATTCAGGTTATTGTTAATGGAGCTATATTGAATTGTTTTGGAACCTCAATTCTGTTGGTTCCATTATCAATGACTAATATGATAGTTTGTTAACAGCTCCGATGTAACTCTTGAAAAAAAAAAAACACCAAACTAAGCGAAAATAGCAAGAAAAACACAAAACTCAGCATTTGTAGCGACATAATTGCGAAAAATTTTCATTGAATTATGAATTGTAAGAGGTTACGAAACAAAAGTTCTATTTATAGGGGGCTAAATATTCTTTGGGTGGCAAAAAACGAACTACGTATTAACGAGATGACGAAAATCTATAGAATTTTTACGAATTATTGAAGTTTTTTCAAGGGAACAGCAATTTTTACGAATTATTGAGATTTTGAACTAAGCGGGGGACAAATTATCGGGAGTCGACTGAAGCTGTCCCTGGTCTATGAGTCGCACTAAAATTCTAAATTCTCCAGCTTCGCGACGCATCGTTTTTTACTGTAAGTACCTATATATACGTACACATACACGAACACATACATAGGCAAAATATGCGTCGTCTGAAATCGACTGTTCGCACTGAGCTGAACGATTCCGTTATCTCTGTGTGTGTTACGTTTAGCTCTAACACATTTTAAGAAAAAAAAGAGACCAACGAACATGTACCCAAGCATATTATTTACTTTGTTTTACTGACATTATTTTATGAGGCTATTTTATGTTATTTGGAATAATTTTTGGCATTGCTCTAAATGGTCCCTTTATTTTGTGTGTATTTATTCTGAATTAATAATTTGAATACAAACATTTTATAATTGAATAATAGGTACGAGTACGTCTACGCCAGTTACCAATATATTGATAAGTCTATTGGTGTAGCTTTCCCTTTTTTGGAAAATAAAAGGCACTGTTTTTCCTTTCGCTTCTCTAGTTCACTAGTTAATGGTAGTTGCCGACTTTTATCATCTGTACGAAAAGGGTATTTATTTATTTACTTATTAACTTGAAACTATTGACTTTACGAGCTTCAACTTAAGTAATTAAAAGAATAAAAATCACAAAAAATTACTTGCTAGAAGCCAAAAAAAAAAATATTTCTAAATGTTTCACCGACACGATGGGGTTATTTTATTTGCCAGTCCGGCCAGCTATGCCCCTGTTCACAGCAAGTTTTGTCAGTGATATAATAGAATCTACAGTTAAAATGGATAAGAAAAGTTGAAAAGAAATGTACATTTATCTTAATACAAGTCTTAAGCAAAATCATATACTAACAAAATTTAGATATAAAAGTAAAAATTATAATAAAGGTTAGGTAAAAAGAGAAAGATATATAAATAGATGACAAACCACTGATACGGTGGGGTGAATATTTAGCCAGTCCGGCAAGCTATGACCCTTCTCAAAGCTGAGAGTGATCAGTGATTTGCCGAAGATATGCTGAATGCATAGATTTTATTAGGGGACAAGAGATTTCAGAGGAGAATACGTGATATAGGGTATTTTACTGAGTGCATAGTACCCGAAATGAATTGTGCAAGGCGTAATCCGTTGTGCACGTAGTCAAACGGAGAGGACAGGAATTTCTAGTAGGTCGAAAAGGATCAAAGAAATTTAGACGACCTAAACGAAAATGTGAATCTATGTTTGTTAGCGACGGGAAATTCAGGAGTAAATGCCTACGATGGTAAACTAAGATTGGTATCCCAGTTTAGACCACGTAACGCTCCAAATGCATGAGCAGTATTCCAGGATTGGACGTACCTTAGATATGTATAGAAGTTTAGTAGTAAACGGGTCGTTAAACTCTTTTGACCACCGTTTAATAAAACCTAGGACTCCCTTAGATCGCTTACGATAGTGGATATGTGACTATTGAAACTTAGCTTAGAGTCCAGAAGAACACCAAGGTCTTTAACAGCCTTGATGCGTGGTAAATGAAAATTGTCTATAGTATAGCTAACTACATGGGGCATAGAACGGCTAAACGTCATAAACTTGCACAATTTCAATACAACTGATTTGTTGAACATAAAAATTCCATAGAATATAAATCGTTCTGTAGGCAAGAATGATGTAAATAATCAGAGTATGATAAAATTACTTTTACATCATCAGCATAAATAAGTATACGAAAATGAGATATTACTGAGGGAAGGTCATTAATAAATAATGTAAAAAGTAATGGTCCAAGATGGCTACCCTGAGGGACTCCAGAAGAAACTTGAACCAGCTTTGAGGTATGGGATCTTAATAAGACTCTTTGGGCTCTACCCTTTAAATAGAAAGAAATCGAGGAGAGCAGTAAGGGAGGAAAACCCATACGGTCGAGTTTTGAAATTAAAATTTAATGGTTGACAGAGTCAAAAGCTTTACTGAAGTCTTTGCTTTTTTGTTAGGAAACCATCATTAACTTATGAGGTAAATTCTAACAAATTTGTCATAGTGGACCGACTCTTAACAAAACCATGCTACGCAGGAGAGATAAGAGACCTGCAGAGATGCTGTAAAAAAGAAGATTTTTAAATATTTGGAAAGACAGCCGAGTCAAGGGATAGATTAAAAAGCTTTAACAAAGGACGAAGAAGGGAACCACTACACTTCTTGAGAAGCCAACTTGGAAGATTGTCTGGCCCAGCAGCGTAGGAGGTTTTTAAGGAATTCATAGAGGAAAGAAGAGAAAAGTGTGATATAGTGGGAACTATGATAGAGTTGGCAGAAACAATATTACAGGGATAAGAAACAGAGACAGAGTTTTAAAAATATTGAAAAGAGGTCCGAGGAAGCGAAATTATTGCTTGCCTTTTCAGTCCCAAGAAAGAAAGAGAAAGGCAGACCAGAAGACTTTCTCTTTAAAATAACAAAGTTAAAGAATTGCTTGAATTGAGCAAATTGCCTATCGCAACGTGCAAGATAATCACATTGACCACGAAATGTTTGCGATGTTATAATCACCCAATATAACGAATATGTCATTATCGCGGACATGGGTGGAAACTTCATTTATGTACGATAGGGAGGAATATATGAACAAATTAAATACAACGTGCAAGATGAGAGATCAATTTTTACAGAAATAACCTCAGCATTTGTACTCGTTGTAAGTTAAACAATTTGCGACTCAAGCGAGATTTTAACAGCAATTAAAACCCCACCTCATCTACGAGTCGATCGATCTTATCTATATATAGTATAGAAGCTTACGCCTTAAATACAATGGTTAGTAGCGGTAACCCGGTACTGTCGCTATGTTCCATAAGTTTCCGACTATTCCATTCTGTTCAAACATTGAGTCGATACAGTCAAAGTGAAAAAACTTAACTCCGGCCATAGCCGTACTTAACATGTAAACTTTTATTTAGTCTTCCGCTGTAACAATTCTTTGACAGCTATGCCTTAAGGCCGGCACCCTCGGGTCTGAACTATCATGACCGGTGGTGAAGGCGATTCGATAAATTTTTTAAGGGGACGTTCCCGTTTGCCGTTTGCTGAAAGGCACTTGTGAGAAAACAGTTCAGAACAGTAATTGACAATGGGGAAAAAACTACGTAAAGCCGTGCGTAAGGAGCTTAAAGAAGTTACGCCAGTTGATACACCATTTTTTGTTTATTCCATTCATGGTGCTAAAAAAATCATCAAAAATATGTAGTTTATTTATGTCCCCATTTTTCAACTAGATACTCAAACAGCTTTCGATGCTTTTATAGCCCTAACTCGTTAAAACAGGTAGGACCACATTGAACCTGAAGAATGCCATTTAAGACTATGGAGCTATAGCAGTACCAAGATTATAACTCAGTAAACTTTACGCTTATCAGGGACATTGTGGTACATAGTGGTACTTTTCATAAGAACTGAATTTTAAAAACTGACTGCCCAATCATTATGATTTCTCCAATACGAAAAAAGTGCGAGTTTAATTATGTTACAAAAAAATGGGAACTATTACCCATTGTATGGGCCCTGCGTAAACTTCAGAGCTGCTTTTACGGTACAAGAGAACTCTGCAGTTTCAGAAAAACACGAACGCTAAAAGATTTATAAAGCAAGGCAAAGCTTACATACACGTCGAAAAAATGTTCAACAAGACGGTGAAAGAGAGCTTCGTGGCAGATGTCCTAGCACGGCAAAACACAAATGCCTTACATAACGAACGTCAGTCGGACTCTGCAACAAAAACAACACACAAACCTTAAAATTGCTTAAGGAATCACATAATTCTTGAAGAAGCACATGCTTTAACAAATAAAGGAAAACCTTATACTCTTTGGCAGCAACATTCGCCATTTAATCAAATTTTTTAAAGCAATATACTGCAATTTATCAACCCTGTGTAGGTTTCAACACATTGTGGTATGGAATTTACCAGTACCAAAATTCTTGTTGCGGACTTTACGGACAAGAACGAACAGTTAGAAATAATAACTGTCAAACACAACCGTGCACTCCAAACCGCTCAGTTAAATGTTAAGCAAGTCATCCGAGTCCATTTCTTTCCAAAAATTATCAAACTGGCCAATTGACCAATTGCTGATCGTGACAAAAAACGACAGATAGGAAATAGCTTTCAACTTTTAAGAACAAGTTTTTAAAATTTGCTGTCGTTCCACCAGTGGCGTTGCAAACAATAGTTGACTTTAAAACTCATATAATTTAATTAGTTTATTTGATCCCTAACATTAAGCAATGTATTGCGATAACGAGGCCGCGTCACTATTTCACAATATTATCAAAAAGATTGTCGACACAACAGACCTGATTATGAGGGCAACAGTAGAATACAATAAGACAATCCAAAAACCCATCGACGTTAAACAGGCAACACGAGTCGCTTAATCTTTTGCTCCAGCAGCTAGCCACTCAGCAACTGTTTTTAACACGTGGCCTTGGGGATTACCCCAGATGCCGGATGAAAAGTCGTCTTCTTTATACGACAGAAGCAGACTATGGACCACGCTTAACACAAAATGTAATGCCGGATACTATTAAAGAGCTCACGAGCTCGAGCTCAGCTATTCCAATTTCTTTTTTATTTATTTATTTTATTTGAAGCGGTTGACTTAACGAGTTCAACTCGAGTTATTAAAAGATAAATTACAAATGAAATTACTTGCTAAAAGTCTAAAGAAAATATAAATAATTCTAATAACATCACCGACATGGTGGGGGTATTTTATTTACCAGTCCGGCCAGCTATGCCCCTGTTCACAGCAAGTATTGTCAGTGATGAAATAGAATCTACAGTCAAAATGGATAGGAGAGGTTGAGAAGAAATGTATATTTATGTTAATATGAGTCTAAAACTAAATCTTATACTAACAAAATTAAGATATGAGAGTAAAAATTATAATAAAGGTTAGGTAAAAAGAAGAAGATATAGAAATAGATGGCAAACCACTGATACGGTGGGGTGAATATTTAGCCAGTCCGGCAAGCTATGACCCTTCTCATAGCTGAAAGTGATCAGTGATTTGCCG
>SCDZ01000923.1:0-23616 GCA_004143845.1 Drosophila lacertosa | reverse complement strand
GGCAGCCTTAAGCGAACTGAAAGCATTTAGCTATGCAATTCAGTGACGATTGATATATGCTTCACATTAAGTGATAAATGCGGAGTATAAATGTGTTGAAAGGTGTTTGAAGCCATGAAAAAAACGATTGGCCATAAAGCAAAAAGGTGGCTGATGGAAACTGATAGGACCTGTATATAATATATATAAATATATATTAAATTTATAAAATATAATATCGAGTTGCGTTTAACGAAATTTTTCTTCACTTTTAAAACTGTTTTTGAGACTTTTTCTCTCTAAAATTTATTTGAAACAAATTAAGTTAGGGACCTTAAATAAAGTTCACACATATTTCAAGCAAACATTTCTCTCTATTCATGCTTAATTTTAAACAAATCAACTCTAATCCAAAAGATTTTTTCATCTTCACCTACTTTTTCTCATATTTTGAATGAATTAAAACGCGCAGAAATTAAAACTAAAACAGACTAAAATCAGGCATTTAACTTCCCATTAGGTTAAGCTGCACTTGTGACTCAGTCACGTTGATCTGGCCACGCCCTCCGCACACGCCGCCTTCCCGCCTTACAACTGCACTTTAAGTTCGTTTGCTTAGAACTTGATATATGAAATCTTTAAGTATTGTCTGCCCTTCTTTTTGTTTTTCTTCTTCTTCTTCGGTTCGATGAGTGTTGCAAGTGGCTTGCGGCAAAACATTTAAAGCCTTGTTATGCGCCACGCCCCTCAGCCCCCCGCCCCCTCTCAACTGTGTTTGCTTTAAGCCAAAACTGTTTTTGTCACCCTTTTGTTTTTTCTTTGCCGATTCTCTTTTCCCAACTGCCACCCACTAAAAAGCAGCTGTTGCAATGTTGGCAATCGGTGGCAAGTAACCTAGTGACAGCACTCTGAGTGTTGCAAGCAATACACACACACACACACACAGACACACATGCAACCTGCCACACTCGCTTCGGGCACGCACAACTTTCACTTGTGTTTAGCCTGTAAGTATGCAACAAATTTTGTTTTCCTTTTCTTTTCGTTTTTTTTTCTTCTTCTTCTTCATCCGCTCGTGACTGCCAAACTCCCTCGCTATGCTTGGAATCTTTTTCGTGGAGGGAAAGGTTTTTGGCTGTAAGCACTACACGAAAACCGGCGAAAGTCGAAAGTCCTTAACTTTGCCACCAAACTGCGTGTTGACAATATTTTAAGTGCTTGCAACTTGACGAGCCTCAATTCTGTTCGGTTATTTTGGATGGCAAATCAATTATTTATACGCTTGGGTTTAAGCTATTGTTGAACGTAACATTTAATTATTAATTTATAAATTAATGAGTGTAAACTTTGGTTAAATAAAAATGTGTCTCAATTATTTCTCTCCTTCTTTATACAAAAGCTTAGCTTGTGTTTCATAAATATTACTGATTTATATGTATTAATAATCTCTATATACGCTATATTCCCCATCGATTTTTTTGAATATTAATATCTTTTTTTTTTCATATATCCTTCGAAAGAAATTTCCATTTTCTTATCAATTGCAGATCGCAGACTTTGTTTTAGCTCTCGCTAGATTAATTTTCTTGAACATTTTTCTGCGCTTCTTTGCCGGATGTTTGCCAGGTTAAATTTCCGCCAGTGCAGCTTAAAGAATCCATCACTCACATTCTCTCTCTCTCTCGCTCCATCTCGTTGCGTGCCTGGCATTTCCATTTTTCAAATTGAATTTTTCCGGCATTTTAATTTTTTATTATTTTAGGAAATTAAAAGCGAAGCCGCCGCCGTCGTCCTCCAATGCCGCGAGGCGCAGCCGGAGCTAAAGACAGCCGCGAAATTAGTTCATATGAAATGCATGATATGTGTTTAGGTGTGTGTGTGTGTGTGTGTGTGTTTAAGCTGTGTGTCTGTGTGTGTATTTATTTATTCAAGCTGCTTCATCGCATCAGCTTAAGGCGTGCGTAATACGTACAAACGCAGGTAGCTAGAGCTACAGATACTTATACTTATACCACACATATGTATGTATCTTGTAGATACATGTATCTCATAAATCTTTAAACCGCCCTTTGTTAACTGTGTGTGTGTGTGTGTGTGTGTGCTTACATTGAGTGCTACTCGTTGCCTTTCAAATTAATTCACAGCTACATGATTAACTGTTGGGTTCGCTGGCATTTGCCAGCCGGGTTTTAGATGATTGGCGTGTGTGCAAGGACCTCAAATTGCGGCCGAACATTAAGCCGACAATTTACGGGCCAACCGGCTGGTAAAACTTGCAAGTAACCTGCAATGAGAGCAATACGAGAACTAGGCTAAAACATAAAATGTGATATTGAAATTCAGGCTGCGTAAATGGCAAAGGGAGGAAAGGAAAGGCGATTAAAGTTAAAGGACTCGCCCAAAAAAAGGTGTTCGGCAATAACTTACATTGCTGGATTCATAGTGATCCTGGGAAGGAAAGAGGAGAGCAGTTTTAGAGGTAGTGTGAGGAGGGCACATAAATTTGCTATTGCTATTTTAGAGGTACTAAGAATTAAACGTATATAAAAAGGAAACCTAAAATGAATGCTAAACAAGTGAGATTTATGCAGATAGATAAAGGCGCAATTGAAGTGGAATAATTGGAAGGTTGAAGCACCCACTAATTTCGCTAAAAAAAGGAATACAACTTTAGACTTAAGAACTTGAAAACATTATGATAAATAAAAATTTATATATAGACATCCTTCAGGGCATATTTAAATAAATTTAAAAGCTGCGTAGAAAAGTCAATTTTACTCCACAAAAAGTATCTTATATACTGATCAGAATTAGATTTGCTAGCAATGTATTGTGTTCTTTCTTCTATAAATATCTTTTGAAATTGTATCTCATAAGTGATATGATATGAGAAGCTATCAGCGAATTTCTACCCCAGCAATTTGTATTTGCCACATGTGAGTTTCGCATTTCTGCGCCTTTCATAAATACAAAGTGAAAATCAGCCCTTAAGTGCAACTTTCCACAGCTAGATTCATTTCTTCAATTGCAATCCAAAACCAGTCACGGATTTCATCAATAATTTCATGTTCAAATTGCTTTATTTAGGGAAACACACAAAAAAAAAACTACCCTGAAAATAGAAAGGGAAGAAAATGAAATACACACACCTACAAAATTTGCTGATTAATGCATTTTGGGTAATAACAATATTGTTGCTGTTGTTGTTGTTGTTATTGTTTTACTTTTTCTTTCATTTTTCGTATTTCGCAATTCGCTTCACATTTGCACTTTAATGGTTTCATTTGATGTGCTGCTGTTGCCACGGGCAACAAGGCAGGCGGGGCATGCCACAGGGGCGGGCTCTGCGAATGTTGCAGGCCGCGGGGGCAGCAACATGAGTTGCACTAAGCCCGAACACGTTCTATGTCTGTAATCAAACAAAGCACAACTACAAGCTGCAAATTTGTTATAGATTTTCTTTTTTGCTTCCACGCATCATGACTGGAAATTCTATAAATTGAGTAGAGAGAGAGAAAAACTTTGCTGCATTTGTGAAAAGTTTCATGAGGAAATCATAAACAACTTTTTTTTGGCAACAAACAAACTCTTAACAGCACTTTTTTGTATTCCTTTTAATTAAAATTTTTATAACTCACTAAAAGTTAAATTAAATACAATTTTAAAGGTATTTTCCATATACATATATTTTGTATTTATTTTTTACAATCTAAAGTTACCTCGAGGTTTTCACCATTAATTTTTCTGCCCTGCCTTTTGTTTCAAGTTTTCTTTGTGTTTTTTTATAGTTTTTATTTTATTTTTATTTTTTTTGGTTCGCATAAGTTTAAAGTAATTTAACTTTTGACGAGTTTTCATTCTTTTGAGCTCAACTAAAATGCGTTCGGCATTAAAAACTTGCAAAGTTTTAATGCAAATTTTCGTAGGAAAAAATGTAAAGCAACAGGAAAAAAGCTGCTAAGATTTTTATAATCGCTTTAAAATTGTTGTTGGCCAACTAAAATACATATATATTGAGAAAGTTCAGTGGAGTGTAAATTAATTGAAAAGTATTGCCAAAGAATTACTGCAGAAAAGTTGCCAAAGATGAATAGTTAAAACAAAGCGAAGAAATCCTTTTGTTTTTTTTTTTTTGCCATGAAAGTGGCTTAAAAATAAATGCAAAGGGAAGTTAAAGTGGCCAAGAAACAGAAAATGGACAGCTTTAATAAATTTGTTGCTAAGCTGTTAAAATATTGTAAGTAGATAAAGTGGGAATTAAAGTTAGAGTAGGTTTATAAAAGAAAGTAGTTAAATATTTAGTGGGAATTGTAAAGGTAGTAGGACCAGTTAAATAATGTTAAGGATATCAATTTGTTTGTGTCCAAAGTAACTTTACATACCCAAAGTTTACTTAAAAGCCTAAAAAATAAAAGTTTTTTAAAACAAACAATTTAAATTATCTTTTACATACTTATAAAATCTTATGAAATTTCAAACATAAATCAATAAATAATGCTGAATTCATTGAGCATCATTTAACTTGTTGCTTGACTTTTATTTTATTGGAAAAAAAAAAAAAAAAAAAAAAAAAAAAAAAAAAAAAAAAAAAAAAAAAAGGCGCAAAGAAAAGGAATGAAAAAGCGGCGGTTTTTCAGGTTTTTCTTTTCGTTTTTCTTTTGCTCTGCTTTTTGACACATTTTACACATGCCACGCCCCCCATTTTGTGTATTTATGATTATTGTTGTTATTGCCAGCAGCTCGTTGCCATGCGTTCAATTTGTGGCACGGTCATCAGTGGCTGCCACAGCTGCCGCTTGCGGTTGCCGCTGCTTAACAGCTTTTCGGCGACATCGCTTAAGAAATCGCAACAGGAAGTACGTATGTGTGTGTGTGTGTGTGTCGAGTGTGTGTGTGTGTGTTCAACTTGCCACTGGCTATTCGATGGGTTCTCACACGTGCTGGCAATTACACAGCAGCCACCGCAGACGGAAATTGAAAATGCATTGAGTACGGGCCATAGGCAACTTCCGACTCAAGTTTCCGTTGCTTGGGGGCAGCAACACACACACACACTCACAAACACACACACACATACACACCTGAACTCATAGTCCGTGCAAAAAGTTGTTATGAACTTTTCTGTGAAAAATTATTTGGAAATTGTTGTTGTCGTGCTGACATGCGAGCTTTTCATTTGCACACTTTTCTATTATGAATGGCATGCGCTTTACCGCGCCCCTCGAAGGCTTTTCCTTCTGACTTCGAGCTGCAATAATAGCTCACACATCTCCCTTTTTATATAAGTATATATATATATTTTCCACGTTTTCCACGTGCTCGGCATGCGTTCACCTTTCCGACAGCTGAGTGCGTTTTTCTTTTGCATCCTTTATTGCATAACTTATGTTATGACGCTCAGGCCAAGTGTCATCTGCTGCTTGAAGTCGAGTTTATGCCAATTTATGAGAGCTTCCTAACTAAGCCAAACAACAACAACAACAACAACAACAACAGGTTGAAGCACTTTGCATAATAGAACTGAAGAGCAAGTTGAAGTTGTATAAGGGAACTTAAACTTGTTTAGCAAATATATCAAATATGTAGAATTTTTATTTTACACCATTCGATTAGGCTAAGTTATTTTATTTCTTCTTCTTTAGTTGCATTTTCGAATGCAAACAGGAAAGTTTCAAAATAGTTGCCTATTTCTCTAATGAGCTTGGCCCGCATTTTGGCATCCAATTTGAAGACAAATCAAATGTGGCAACAAAGGGAAACTCAACCGAATTTCAATCAATTTAAACTAACAAGCGACAGATTGCAAATCTAACGAATCAATTGCGTTGCCAAACCAGAGAGAGAGAAAGAGAGAGAGGGAGAGAGAAGGGAGATGGATGCAGAGTGAGATACAAAGAGAATTTGTCTGCTTAAGGCTCAAGTAAAACAATTGCAATTGCGATTGCAGTGCAAACGGCGAATTGGCAACAAATTTGGCATTTCATTACGGGAAGGCAGCCCCCCAAAAATCAGCTTAAGACATCAGGACGAGCGGGGAGAGGGGAGGACAGGAAGTTGTTGCACTAAATCGATTTGTGTTCCAAGCATTAAACGCCCTGAAAAGCGACTTAAGCCCGGACAGAGTAACCAACCCGGGCGACTGGACATGCCCACAGCAAGTGGCATCATTACTCAAGCAAATGGGGTCATCAACAGCATCAGTCGATGGGAGATGAACCAACTGCACGGTAGATAGATTGATAGAAAGAGAGAGGGCGAGAGTGGGGGAGAGGGAGAGAGCCTTTTGCACAACTTGCAGACATGCAACAACAGCAACAACAACAACAACAACAACAACAGCGAGTGCAATCAATTTGGGACAGAGCCTCGTCCCGCAGCTTCTACTTATTGTGGCACTCCTTGCATTGTGGGTGCAAATTACGTGCCTGCTGCTGATGCTGGTAATTGAAATGCAAAAATATTTGGAAATTTGCATGGAACTCACCCAAAACTCACAAGCAACAAAGGGGGGAAGAAGGGAAGGAAGGGGGGACATGGCCAGAAATGCACCCGATGCGATGGCATTCAACAAAGGCCTCCAACAACAAGGACAACAACAACTGCTGGCAGCTGATGATAATGTTGAGGATGTTGATGATGATGATGAACAGCAAGTCGATCCACTTGTGGTTAATGATGATGATGATGAACACATATGCGAGCTATACAAAATGCAAGAAATTACACGAACAAGTAAAATTAGACACTCATGCATGACTTTAATATACCCTAGCTAAAATTAGAGGAAACCTATTAAAACTTAACTTAAAGAGTTCGGCAGATAAACCTTGAACTGAAATCAGTTATAATATATGTAAAGAAATGAAAGCAATGTAGATAATTGTCTATACCCTTTACGAAGTAAGTAAGTTTACAGGGTATTTGAAAATTGTGAACTGCAACAAGAACAAGGAGATCCGATTGCGATTATAAGTGCACACATAATATTTATCGCATATATATTGCATTCCCTTGATATGAGTTCAGATAGTTTGCAACCCAGATACAAGTATTTTGCAAAGTGGTTTTGCTGTTGTGCTGAAGTGGTTACAACCAACACCCCCCCCCCCCTTACACCTCCCCCTTTAGCCACCCACCGAGTTAAGTTAAGTTCGGTTCGGTTTGGTTTGGTTAACTCGCTTGGCTTCATTTGCTTTTGTTTTCGCTTGAAAGCGTCTGGCAATTTCAATGCATCTGCATCGACTGGCGCACAGTGCGTATGCGTAATATTTGTGCATACTCTGTAAGGCCACAAAACAGTTCAGTAAATCATTGTGCACAAGCAGCTAGAGAAAAATATTGTTCCCTATGAAAATCTGATTTGGCGCGTATTAAACAGGAAATTAATTATTGTTGAAAGTGGTTTAAGAAACGATGTTAAAAAGTTGGTATAAAATATACTTGCTTACTTTTAAATGCTATAAGGATAACATATTGAAAGCATAGCTTTCCCTGGACCAAATCTTCACTAGACTTATTTAATACAAGTGGAATTTCATAAATGAAAGTCTTTCAAGCCAGCAATATAAAAGGAAGCAACAAATTGTTTTATGAGAAAGCAGGAATTATATAAAAAGGAGCAACCACAAAATAGCTGAAAAGGGGAAAATGAGAATTAGAAACTTTGAGTAGCCATAGAAACCGAAAACTTGGCTGTACATATACCTTGTAAAGGGTTTGCCTGTTAAGTCCTCATCTCTCCCTCTCTCTCTCTCTCTCTCTCTCTTGCTTTCTTCCAAATAAGAGGTATTACAACCACCGTAACCAACACTTACGCATTTCACTTGCAACACACTGACTTCAATTTCAATTGATAAATTGCACTTAACAACCTGGCGAGCGGAGTTTGCAGTCGCTTGACTTTCCGATCAAATAATGAAACATCCTGTGAAAAGTGGCAGCCATTTCAAAAAGTCAATAAATTCCATGCGGTGTCCGCACACACACACACGCACGCACACACACACACACACACGAACAGAATGCTGAAATGGGTAAAAAGGACAACCAGATGAATGTCCGAGGCGAAAGTCACCAATGCAAATACCCGCAGTTAACCAATAAAATTCAAAGAGTCTGCGATTTTGCTACGCTTTTTGTAAGTGTAAAATGAAATAAAAATACGTTTAAAATGACAGCTTAAAAACTGTGAAAAACGTCTGTTACATGCCGGAAAAAAAACTGTTTCGGTTCTTTAATGAATAACTCCTGCACTCTATTACAGAGTTTGTAAACATTTGTGTCCAGCAATCGATCAAACTCTATGAACTCTGAGAACTAAGGCATGGTAAAGGTTATAATTTAAATGTTTGCACATTTATCTTTTTGAAAATGCCCTGTAAAAATTAATTTATAAGATTTGAAATCAAGATTAAATTCTTTGAATCTTTTAATTTAGAGCTATAAACGTTTGTTCCTTCTTTTCCATTTACCACATAAGATTTAACCCTATAAAGTTTATTTTAAACAAAATAGTAGTTGCTTATATAAAGAAAAGTTATCAAGCATACGCTCTTGCATAAATCACAGGGTATTTTGTTCGTTTTGTTTACTCAATCGCTATATGCAAATTTGGTTAAAATTGCAAATATTTTTTGGCCGGCTACAGTTGCAAAACACAGTTTTGACCGAGAAATGTTTTGTCAAAAATTTGCTGGTCGTAAATCATTTTTGTCGGCACAGCTGTCGCTTTTGCCAGGACCAAGGACTATTTTGCTTACCAATTTTGACAAGTGCTTGCTGCCGAAATGAATGATGCAACTTTGATGATTGTGCGCCAGCAACGAGACGGATCAGCTTTCAGCTGAAGTCCAAATAGTGTCAAAGTTGTTGACTGGCCCACTCGACCCCGATCCCGACCCCGACCCCGATCCCGATCCCGACCCCAAACCCTCCCAACCTTCATTTGCCCATTAAATTGTTGCCATTTGCTGTAACTCGAGACGAACGCGAGGGTTGCTACTGCCTTTACAGTTTGACAATCACTGCTACACATTAATCATTATTCTCTGCACAGCATTTTAATGCATCGCAATTAATCGAAAATCAAATTAAAATGTTTAATAAATGTGTAAATTATATGAACTCAGTCAGCGATGTAATTGGGCTGCGTATATAAATAAATAAACGAAATTAAATCCGCACAAATGTGGCGCTCGTAATTTATAGAAAAATCATGTAATTTAAATGCAAGTTGACAAAAGGCATCAATTGAAATGCAACACATGTGGCATATGATTTTCTATTATTGTTGTTGTTGTTGTTGTTGCTGTTGCTGCTGTTTTCCTGCTGTCGATTATCCTTTTTGTATTGTTGCGTGTCATGTCATTCATATTTCAGCCACACGCTTTGCTGATCAATTTGAAACGTAATTTTTCCATTATCCCCCCCACACACACATTTTTTTCAATTATAATTTACAGTTGTTATGCTCGGGCTGCTGTGCCCATAACTGTCCATATAAATTGCATATCACATATGCATTTTAATTATTTTTCCCCGCACATCAATTGCAAATCATTTGCAAATAATGCACACACAAAATATTAAACACATTTAAATTCACATTGAATTTCCAAAAAACAATTTTAATATTTATGTTTGCTTGGGTTTATGCTGCTACAAATAATGTGGAATTTTATTGGATGAAATAAATAATTGATGAGTTCATTAAAAAGTTTAATTCAAAATTAAAGGCTAATAAAGTATGATTTAATTACAACTTAAAAGAATTTTTTCATTATTTTGAGCAGTTCTTAAATTATCAAATTTTTTTAGATTTTTATAATTTAATTTTACCATACTTTTTCTGGTATTTTTTGTATATTTATATGTTCTTTAAAAATGCGAGAATTTGATATCCAACTAAACGCATATATTTTATGAAAAATATTTACATTTTCTATTTGAATTCCGTATTTTATATATATTTATATAAATCAAACTTGCTGCATATTTTCTATTCGTTATTCACACAAATTTTCGCAACCCTCTTAAGCTTTATATATTATGTAACAATGGGCAAATGGATTTCCCCTTTTTGAAAGCATCAACGTGCATTTAAACTGATGCGTCTTACATCAACATTTTGGAAAGATTGTCTGAGTTGAGGTCTAATGCCTATAAACGTGATTTTCTTTCTTTTTTTTTGCTGCTGCGTAACCAAAAGTTGATGCGTAACTTTGCCGAGCGTAACGCGAGCAACCCTTAACAGATAACTGCACGGGACACGTTTGCCAAGAAATTGCTCCCCAAGTGACATAAAAAAAGAACTCTAGACCAGGTTCAAATTTACAGCCACCGATCTTTTGCTTTATTAAATTTCTGTTGTATTTTGTATTTTTTTTTTTTGCCAGGCAAAAAGTTTTTTGCACTTTGTGTATTACCCTCTGTGGGCTGGCCACAGGGGACAGTTTGACATGCATTTGCGCCAAGGGTTGCCAGCCGGCCAACTGCCCCGCCCACCCAATGTGTGCCCCGTCTGTCTGTCTGTCTTGAGGGTAAGCCCGGCCCAGCCTACCTGATAGAAGCAGTAAGAAAAACTCAATTCCAGCGTGCGCTAGATATAAACAATTATGTTGTAGCTAAGCGACCTGGGGGTAGATTTTGCTGGGTCTGACTAAACCCCCTAGAGGGAGGGGGATGAGAGTGGAAAGCTGGCATATGCACAGCCCTAAGAAGAGTCTTATTTATCCATAATAAAACTAGCCTCGGGCAGCTTATATAGTACATAACTCGAGCTTGCCTTGAAATTAGTTTATTATCAGTCTTAAGATTTGCCAGGCAAACAACAAATGTGTGCAGACTTTTCCTTCAGCCAGCCAAGTGGGCGTGCCACGGCATAAATAAACTCAATTTATTGTTTGCTTTTAGCAAATAAAGAGCAAAAGCCATAAATATGCATGCACAAGTTTTTGGTTTTTGGTTTGTGGCAACTCTGGTCGCACAGTTGTACCCATTTAGACCCAATTCAGTCCACGATGTTGTTTGGCTTTCTATAAATATTTTAACAAAAACCAAGCGCACACAATTGTACAATAAAATAACAAAAAAGGAGAAGAAAAGGAAAAACAAAACATTTTCATTTTTATAGCTTTTGGCATCAAGAAAACGATGCCAAACAAATGCAATATTTGTATGCATGGAAATGGCAACACTGGCAATTCCAAATGATACGATGGCAACACTTGTGCAACAGCTGGCAAAAAGGGCTATTGAAGGCTTTTATAGATGCACGAATAAAAAGGCGATCTTAATGCTACATATGATTATGCATAGGGAAGGGCCCTGGAATAAAATCTAAAAGTCTATATACAGCTTTCCAAACTCTTGTAAGCTCATATCAATTGTTGTTTACTACAAGTTTAAAGTTTCCATGAAAACTCTCCTCACAACACACACTTCACTTTATTGCCACACTGACGAACGCCTGTTTATGCGCTTGACCTGTGACATAAATGTACAGAAAAAAAACGAGTTGGTTTTTTTTCCATTTTACTTTACCTGGCTGCTGGTAAATTGTCTGACAGGTGGAAGGCGACAACCCCAAAAGGGCTGAAAGCCGTGAAATGTCACACAAAAGCTGCGTAAGATGTCAACTGCAGTTGGCACTTTTCGTAATGCTGTCACAAATTTTGATGGGAGCACACGTAACGAGCCTTTAAATTTGCCACACGGGGCACTCAACGTGTTTCCAGTTGCAAGTCAAAAAACGAGGGCAATTGATAATTATGGTAGTTGCTCTTTTAAAGGCTTAACATATTTGCTCATGTTAAGTTTGTATTTAATTGCGAGACGTGCTTAAAATCATTGTCAATATAACTTTAAAATTAAGTTATTCTTTAATTCGTCTCAATACGATATTTATATTAAATCTTTAGTTAGTGTTCAAGTTCCCTAAACTCCTATTAACTGCTAAATGCCATGTTATTATCATAATTAATATTAATATGCATTTAAAGCTCAGTTGTGATCTGTTTTAGCTTACCTGTAACTTTTAAACAATCAATTAGATCATGTTTAAAAATAGTATAAAACCAATCATCAAATATGGCTAATAAAATATCAAATTAAGCTTAAATGTCTTAAAATTAAATCATATTATATTAACTTGGCTTTTAGTTAAGACAAACTCATAAATTGATGTTTGCAAACCTTATTTATACTTTCATAGAGCTTTAAATGCTTAATATAGTTATAAATTCAATAAGTTAGCGCTATATATTAAATAGTTATCGATAACTTGATGAATGCAACCTATTAGCCTTTGCTTTAAAGCTTAGTTTAAGTTTTAGGTAAGCGCTGGCTTTAAACCCAATTAATTAACTGATTAAGCCATGTCGAGGACCACAACGCATTAAACTTTATCCACATAATCAACTATCGCATATTGTCTATCGTCTATCGCTGCGTTTAGTTAATTGAAAAGCAAAGCTGCATTGAAGCTGGCCGCAAGCCGCAGCTTTAGCTCGTCGTCGCCGACGTCGTCGTCGTTTGCGACTTTGGAGCTTAATTAATTAGCAGCTAATTAAACGGTGCACATATTTATATTGGCCAGCGCTGGCGACCGCCCGCTGATTGACTGCGCCCAATTGCCAAATGGCAACTGTGGGTGGTATGTGGTTGGCGTTGCCACCCCGTCGTGTCTGCCCCGCCTCAAAATTAACCATTCGCGCCGGCAATTGAGCGTGCCAGACGTGACGAGCACTTTTCGCAAAAAACCGCATTCACAGCCCAGCCCAGCCCAACCCAAGCGACTAATCTGGCAGCCCCTCGCCTCTCCCAACCCTTCCCTCTCTCTGTCCTGCGATTTGTTAGCTCGCTTCACCTTTTTTTTTCTTTTGTTGCCCGTTTCACAGCCAAGTTGATTAATTAAATTGTTGACAATTTTAAAAGCTTTGCTCGTGTTGCTGCCGATCCCAACTCCTACTCTCGCTCCTACAGTCCACGTTTCGCATTATTCACAGCTTAACATATTACTCTACCTCTCTCACTTCCACTCCCTCTCGCGCTCTTTCTCTCTCTCCCTTTCTCGCTGCTTGTTTTTGTCATTTGTTGTGGTTTTATTGCTTTTGTGCCGGTTCACTTTGTTGTCTGTGACAAATGCACTAGAAAATTGGCTGCTTTTGGCTGAAGCAGAAAGAGACGAAACAAAACAGAGAGCGAAACGGCAAATGTGTGCGAAATCATCTATAAAAATGCAGGCGAATGTAACGGTTTTAAGCCTGTGCTGCGAAGTATTCAAACATTTGCGGTTGTGTTGTGAAACTAAAGCTGTGGGTGAAGTAGAGAGAGAGAAAGAGAGGGAGGGACATCGAGGGGAAAGGAAGTGAGCGAGAGAAAAAGTTATATGATTTGATATGAGTGTAATTATGTGTTTGCGGTCTTTGTGTTTGCGGAGTTGAAAAGTTGTCTAAGTAGCCTAGTCAATTTAAAAGGGTTTATTGAGTATAAGCCACTTGTATTTGAAATTAATAATAATAAAAAATATTATTTAATGCTTTAATTACGTAAATTTCTCACAACTGAATATTCTGGCTAAACATGAAGTTCAATGCCAAATAGAATAAGACAATCCTATTAATTGTCAACTTCTTTCAGATTTTTCTCTTATTTTCTTTATCAATCACAACAAATTAAAGCTTTAATTAACATGAACTCCTGCTTGTTGTTATATTATTAAACCTCTAATTTGTGAATATGAGCTCCATTAAATTTAATTAGGAACAAGTTTAACGTTCAACAAAATATGTTCAAATCCCCCTGGAGAATAATATGCAATGATATTCCATCTAAAGTGCCATTGAGTTAGAAGTTGCTTTATTATGTATATGATAACACTATTCGAAATTCGCATTTATATTTACGAGCACTCGCAGCAAATGGCCTGTAAAAGTTAATGCCTATTGGAATCCTGATACACAAACAAACAAACACACACACACACACACACAGAAAATACCCATTAATCCATCAACGTGCGGCGCATTAGCACTTAAATTTTATGCAAAACGTGAGTGAGAAAGAGAGAAAGAAAGTGAGAGAGAGTGAGAGGGAGAAAATATCCGTTCAAGCAGTAAGTCAATTTTAATTGAAACCGCAACAAAACAATTAAAACTAAGCTCATCCAGCAAGAGCCGAGGACCCTAAAAAGGACACGTCCCGCAACTGTTTTTAGTACCGGGTATAAACTTAACTTTGACACCAAACTCAATTAAAATGTTGGATAAAAATTGCATATGTATGCGGACAGTGGGGAGTATCTTTAACTAGTATGTAGATCCTATCCGGGACCCGGTTGCCTTCACTTGATGCCGTTGCCTGCCGCTGCTGCTGCATAAATTAATAAACTTGATAGAGTCGGGAACAGGTCCAAAGTGGGCGAAACGGAAGTGGCAGTGAAAGTGGGCGTACACTGAAAGAAAAGAATGCCTGATAAACTAAAGATTAAATAAGTAAGAGTAGGTTTGAGTTGAATTAATGTTATCAAGTCTTATAGTCATATACTGATCCTTTATAGAATTGTTTTGATTACCTTAGACCTACTAATTTCTTTAAGTGTATGGCTGTTAAAGCAACTAGCATAAAAACTAAACGAGCTTTCAGCGCTGGGGCGACACGTACGCAGAGAGTGGCTGCAATTAAAATTTTAGTGCTCAGCCGGATGCGGGATCCAAGCAAGAGAGTAAAGCCGGGGAGTGAGAAGGAAACTGTGTGGCAGGCGTTTGATTGTAGGCGCAACATTGGCGACACGTACGTCCGTTTTGCAAGTGCTCAAATTTCAGTACAAACACATACGCTGGCAGCTAAACACACACACACAAGCACACACACACCGCTTCCGCAGTTGCAAATCGACAGGCGACATCCTGCTGTGGGCATAAATAAATTGTGTTGCATACTTTTATGCTGCGCTGCAGTCGCAAGTTGCAAGTTGCAAGTTGTTGTTGTTGTTTCTGGCAGGATTTTTGGTCAATGGTAATATTTATAAAGCGCTTAATGATGCGTATATGTGTGTGTCTCTATTCATTTCCCTGTCTCTGTCTCTCTTACTGCCCTTCCCTCTGTTTGTCTTTCTCTACTGTTCTAAGCCACAGGCATGCACAAGTTTTTGGCAACACTGAAAAGCGTATGTTTCATACACACACACACACACACACGCATTATGCCTTTTCAAAATTGTCAACACATACGACAACAATAGACGCTTGGCAGGGTTGCCAACTGCATGTCATTTTAATAGCACTGCAACCCATTAAAAAGGACAATTTTTAATATTATTTTTTTATAGATTTTAGCTAAAGTTTGCAGTGCTGCTAACTGTAATATATCATTAGTGTAAAATACTAAATAGCTGTAATTTGTTGGCTTACGTGTTTGGCTTTTATGCGGAGCCAATAGCTTTTAACCTATTTATTAAGTAAAAGCTTTGAAACTAGGCTAAATTTTATCGAATGTAAAAGGAAAGTTCTGCCTAGAAAGTTATACAATTATATATTTATTTTTATTCTATTTGGGCTATTTTCTACATTAATATTATTTTTAATTGTAAACTAAACTTTTCTTGGTAATAATTATAAATATGCCAACTTATTTCAATTTACTCCCAGCCCAACTCTTTCGAGACAAACTTTCGCACTTCTGCTGTTTAATGTCCACTTGCAAATAACATGTCGCATTAAAATGGGCCCCAACAAAACAAAAGTTCTGACCATAAAATGACAAAATAAAAAAAATAATTTCAACGGGCGCAAAAATTCTTCAAAGTAATTGCAAAATTGTTTCAATTGTAATTTGCTAAAGAATGCCATATACAATAAAATTCAATTATGAAGAAAATTCCAGGCAGCATACCAACATCTGGCAACCCTGGCACCCCCATACAGTTTGAGAGTCACACAGTCCGAGCGACGTGCGTGAATAAATCAAAACAATTTTGTAGAAATTTCACAAAAACAAAATTATATTACTATTGTGTGGGTGTCAGTCTGTGTGAGTGTGAGTGTGTGTGTGTGTAAGGATGTTTTTGTGTACGTGCGTAGTTATTTAAAACTGTTGCCCAAAATATTTGCCAACATGTTGTTTGTTTATGGCAACGACTTGCCCATTAATATAATTATAGGATTTAGTTGTTGTCGTTGTTATTGTTGTTGTTGTTATAGCTGTTGTTATTTATAGTTTATGGTGTTTGCGTTGACGCCAACAACACTTGTTGTTATTCCTGGTTGTTAAAGAGTGTGTAATTAAATGTCAGCTACGATTTGGGCACGCACATTAATTTGACACTAGCACGCACCAAAGAGTTTGACAGCCACACATTATGGACTCAGACAGTTTGACAGGCTCACGTTAAACGTGTGAAAGGAAGTTTTAGTTTGTGACTGACACGCAAGAACAGTTTGACAAACACTTTCCAGGCCCATGAATTACAGCTTGAGAAGCACAATTATTTATTTTTATTTATTTATTTGTAAACTCAAGTAATTAAAAGAATATTAAATACAAAAGATTACTTGCTAAAAGCCTAAAGAAAATATAAATATATAAATTTATAAAAATATTGTCCGTGATGTAATAGAACCTACAGCATAAATAGATAGGAGTAGTTAAAAAGAAATGTTTATGTTAATATAAGTCTTAAACTAATCTTATAATAACAAAATTAGCATATGTAAGAGAAAATTATAATATACGTTAAATATAAAGAGAAAGATATAGAAATAGATGACAAACCACAGATCCACAGGTGGGGTGAATATTTAGCCAGTCCGGCAAGCAATGAAGCCTTCTCATAGATATGATGAGAGAAAAGATTTAATTACATGCTGATGATTAAAGCAGAACAGGCCGAGTCTGGAGTCTCAGGATCTTTATTATTAATTGATTATAAAACACTCATTAGACAATGCAAACGATTAACGATCGATTTCACCAAAAACGATATCCAACGAACCGATTATGGCCACAGTATCGGCCAGTAAAAACGACGGCGCCATCTTGGAGACCAGCGACAGATGGGTGTAGGAGGCGGCGCGAATCTTGCAGCGATAAGGACGAGAGCTGCCGTCGGAGACGAGATAGACGCCAAACTCGCCCTTGGGCGACTCGACGGCCGTGTAGGTGGCGCCGGGGGGCACACTGTAGCCCTGCGAGAAGTGCTTGAAATGATGGATGAGATCCTCCATGCCCGTCTTCATTTTGCGCCGCTTGGGCGGCATAATCTTCAGATCGTCCACCTTGACGTGGCCGGGCGGCATGCACTGCAGGCACTGCATAATGATCCTGCAGGACTCGCGCATCTCGCGCACGCGCACCAAGTACCGATCATAGCAGTCGCCCTCCGATCCAATGACCACATCGAACTCCATGTCCGCGTAGGCGTCGTAGGGCTGCTGCTTGCGCAGATCCCACTTGATGCCGGTGGCCCGAAGAACGGGACCCGTGCAGCCATAGTTGAGCGCCTCGTGTGCCGTAATCCGGCCAATGCCAATGTTGCGCATGCGCCAGATCCGATTCTCGGTGATCACGTCCTCCACCTCGTCCAGGCGATCGCCGAAGGCCGCTGTGAACTGATACAGATCTTGGCTAAAGCCCAGCGGCATGTCCTGGGCAACGCCGCCAGGCCGAATGTACGCGGCATGCAGACGAGCGCCGGACAAACGCTCGGAGAATTCGTAAAGCTTCTCGCGCTCCTCGAACAGCCAGAAGAGCGGCGTGATGGCGCCACAGTCCAGCACCGAGGAGGACACGGCCATCGTGTGATTGGTCAGACGCATCAGCTCCGCGCACAGAGTGCGTATATACTTGGCCCGTGGCGGAATCTCGATGTTCAGCAGCTTCTCGACCGCCAGGGCATAGGCCTGCTCGCAGGCCATGCAGGAGACATAGTCGAGCCGATCGAAATAGGGCAGCGCCTGTGTGTAGGTCTTGTATTCGATCAGTTTTTCGGTGCCGCGATGGAGTAGGCCGATGTGCGGATCGGCCGAGAGCACCGTCTCGTTGTCCAGCTCGAGGATGAGGCGCAGGACGCCGTGCGCCGCTGGATGGGCGGGCCCGAAGTTGATGACCTTGGAGCGGAACGTGCGATCCATGGGCGGAAAATGGCGACTCGACGGATTGGGTCGCTGCTTCCACTCCTCGCCTATCGGCATGAACATCTTGCCCTCCATGTCCTTCATGTACTCCGGATCCGGATACCAGAAGTGAGTGTCGCGTGGATTGTACGGATCGCCCGGCGTCTCCAACGTGCTCCAGTCGCACTCACAGTTCGGCTGCAGGTGCTCGGGTCGCTGCCGGCTGCACTCCTCGCTGGTCACTAAAGAAGAAAGAAGAAGAAACCCCTAATTAGTCTAGGTTTAGTCTAAATTTTATGGCATTCCGACCCACTTTGATGCGTGCTGCCAAACTTGAGACTGGACAACTTCCACTTGGGCAACGTCCATTTGGGCAACGTGGGTCGCTGAAAGTCCCATTTGAATTGATAAGCGCTGAGGGTTAAATACTTTTTGGCGAAATCGTTGCGAAACGCATTGAAGCGATTGATTTCCGACGGGGTAAACAGTTTTTTCGCCAGTTGACGCACTTTCTCCATATTCAACGTCAATTCGAAGAATGTTGAATTGCAAATGTTTTGAAGTTTGTGTGACAGTGTTTGGAACTGATTTAATATGCTTTTGACAAGTGATGGCAAACTAAATTGATTGAAACTTTAAAATTCTAATCTAAAAATGAATCCTTAAATTATTTTTTTCTTTTTTTTAAATTTGTATATTTATATTTATTAAACAGGTTTTCTTCTATAGATAACACGAACTAAAGCAAAAACTTAAAGAATTAGCTTAATGCGAAGATAAAAACAATTTAAGTCTATTCTTTTAACCTTTTTTTTGTGGACTAGGCAAGGATTCTCGTGGGGAGATCCTGCGGGTGGCATCCTTAAAATAGTTTTATTTATATATAATTAATTTTTATTTGCTATCTGAGTTAACAATTTAAACTGATATATTTACATATTCTGTATGGGAGTAAAATCTATTTTATAATATTAGGTTTGTCTACTTGGATCTGTACATAAAAATTATGGGAAAATAAATTTGTTATATTTATATATAATTAATTTTTATTTGCTATCTGAGTTAACAATTTAAACTGATATATTTACATATTCTGTACGGGAGTTAAATCTGTTTTATAATATTAGATTTGTCTACTTGCATCTGTATATAATATTGGAAAATTAACTCTGCAATAAATGACAGTATTTAATTAATACATACTAATTAATAACTTTTTTGTATTTCTTCCGCCCACAGATCTTCGATGATCACTATCACTTTGCGCATCACAAGGTGTCGAAGCGTTCGCTGACGCCCGCCTCGCACCACCAGACCCGCCTCGACTTGGACGAGCGCGTCCATTGGGCCAAGCAGCAAAGGGCCAAGTCGCGTTCCAAGCGCGATTATATCGGGATGCGACCATCGCGCACCGCGGCGCGTTCCCAGTGGCTGGTGGACGCGGTGCCCTTCGACGATCCCAAGTGGCCGCAAATGTGGTATCTGGTAAGGCTTGAAGTATAAAAGCAAAGATTATTTTAACTAAATAGATTTTTATGGGCAGAATCGTGGCGGTGGCCTGGACATGAATGTGATACCCGCCTGGCAGCAGGGCATAACTGGCAAGGGTGTCGTGGTGACCATACTGGACGACGGCCTCGAATCCACACATCCCGACATCGAGCAGAACTATGTGAGTAAAGGCGTTAAGATTCCAAATTGAAGCAAAGAGATAAAATTGTATTATAATTTGTACAGGATCCGAGAGCTTCGTATGATGTGAATAGTCATGACGATGATCCCATGCCGCACTACGACATGACGGACTCGAATCGACATGGAACGCGCTGCGCCGGCGAAGTGGCAGCCACGGCGAACAATTCGTTCTGTGCGGTGGGCATCGCCTATGGGGCGAGTGTGGGCGGTGTGCGGATGCTCGACGGTGACGTGACTGATGCTGTGGAGGCGCGTTCGCTCTCGCTCAATCCGCAGCACATCGATATCTATAGCGCGTCGTGGGGACCCGACGACGATGGCAAGACGGTGGACGGGCCTGGGGAGCTGGCGTCGCGTGCCTTTATTGAGGGCACAACGAAGGGGCGTGGCGGCAAGGGCAGCATCTTTATTTGGGCGTCGGGCAATGGCGGTCGCGAGATGGACAATTGCAATTGCGATGGTTATACGAACTCGATCTGGACGCTGTCCATATCGAGCGCCACCGAGGAGGGCCATGTGCCGTGGTATTCGGAGAAATGCAGCTCCACGCTGGCCACCACCTACAGCAGCGGCGGGCAGAGCGAGAAGCAGGTGGTCACCACAGATTTGCATCACTCATGCACCGTATCGCATACGGGCACCTCGGCCTCGGCACCGCTCGCCGCGGGCATTGCTGCTCTTGTGCTGCAGTCGAACCAGAATCTCACCTGGCGCGACCTGCAGCACATTGTGGTGCGCACCGCCAAGCCGGCGAATCTCAAGGATTCCAGCTGGTCGCGCAACGGTGTGGGCCGACGTGTGAGCCACTCCTTCGGCTACGGTCTCATGGATGCCGCCGAGATGGTTCGCGTGGCACGCAACTGGAAAATGGTGCCCGAGCAACAGCGCTGCGAAATCAATGCGCCCCACGTCGACAAGTGAGTTCAAAGGAGAATTTATTTGATGATCCTTTTAAATGCTTCTCTCTTTTTTTTTTTTTTTGATCCCTGGCAGAGTCATTCCTCCTCGCACACACATCACGCTGCAGCTGTCCGTCAATCACTGCCTCTCGGTCAACTATCTGGAGCACGTCCAGGCCAAGATCACGCTCACCTCGCAGCGACGCGGCGACATTCAGCTCTATCTGAAGTCTCCGGCCAACACCAAAGTCACGTTGCTCACCTCGCGGTAAGTTTAGTAATTGTAAAATTAAATTAAATTATTTTTGTGGAGTCTTCAACTTTAAAGAAGAAGTTTTTAATCATAATTATAAAAATAAATACTAACAAAAAAATTAACTAGCTAAATGGGTAAGTAAACTTTGGATCAAAAGAGGAGACTTGAGCATATAAAATAATCTATTTAGGTGTATATGGCTAATAATAAATAAGTTCAGAGTGTATTTGGTTGGAATTGGGAATATAAAAATTAGGAATATAAAAAATAGGTAGTTAAAAATAGCAGTGAAAATTGTTTTTAAGAATAACCAATAACTAATTAACTAAAATTTATTAAATGGAAAAAAGAGTGTAGACAGATGTTTGTCTATTTGAGTATATAAAACAAGTATGAACTAGAGAATGAGTAGTATACTAATAAACTATAAGCAATAAATAAAATAAATAATATACTTAACGTTGGTACTAGTTAAATAGTGAATATAAAGTTAAGGGATTAAAAGTAATTATTAATAGCAAAGAATCTCTTTGAGAGCTTAAGACAAAAAGAAAGTAGAACAAAGGAAAGGAAAGGTTAAAGTTAAAGTTATAGTAAATATAATTTATAAATATAGATAAAGGTAAATAAAGGAAGTAATTGAATAGAGACCTAATTTAATTGAAAGTAATTAACATTAATAGAGATTATTTAACAGTAGCTAAAGTGAAGATTCAAAACAGATTAAAGTGTCTTAGAAAAGAGCTAAAGTAAATTTTTAAAAAAAAAATGTTTGCTTAAAAACTAAAATAAACCCATATTAAAACCTGTATGGCTAGCAGAATGTGGTAAAAAAGAGATAAGAGAAAGGTATTAAAAGAAAAAATGTCTTGTTTTAAGAGCTTTCACATCGACAACATCTCTATTAAAAAACATATATTTTCATAATCAATAATTGATGAACGCAGCTAAAAATCGCTATTTGATTGACCATTAAACTAATTTAAAACGATTTCTTCTACCCAAAAAAAAAAAAAAATAAAAATAAACAGCATGCACGACAATTCACGTTCCGGTTTCAATCAGTGGCCCTTCATGTCGGTGCACACCTGGGGTGAATCCCCGCACGGCAACTGGCAGCTGGAGATACACAACGAGGGACGTTACATGGGTAAGTTCAGAGAGTGTCAAAGAAATTGTTTTCCGATCGTAATCCCTAAATAATATTACACGCTGCGCTTACTGTGGAACTTCATAACATTGCTAAACAAACATTCAACCACAAAAAAAAATACTAAATAAAATACTCGAAATACTAAAGGGCACGCCCTGTTGCGTGAGTGGTCGCTGATCTTTTATGGAACGACGCTGACCATCGATCCCAGCGATCCCATTTCGGTGCCGCGTGCCAGCAGCGCGGAGCAGGCGACGACGCCCAATTCGAGCAGCACGAGCAACTTGCATCAGATCTACTCGCCGCAGTATCCGCGTTTGGCGCCCAACAACTTCGCCCAGACGGCGCCAGGTGGCGCCAAGCAGCCGCTCGGCAAGCTGCCGCCCAACAAATCCAATTTGGCCACCAACAATCCGTTGCTGCCGTCGGCCAAGCAGGGCTATCAGCAAATTTCGGCCACATATGGTGTTATATTGGCCAAGCCAAGCAACAACAGCAACGGGAACGGGAACAACAGGGGCAATAACAAGGGCAACAACAAGGCCAATAAGGCCAACAAGGCTGGCAATGGCAAGGCCAATAAGAAGGAACAAAACACACAAAGCGGCAACAACAACAACAACAACAACAGCAGCAATAGTAACAACAACAACAACAACAAAAACAAGTACTATCGCATTTCGCAGCAGCAGGGGGCAACTGGCGGTGGCGGTGGCAAGTCGAAGGGCCAACAAAATGGGCTGCAAACGCAACGGCCCAAAGCCAGCTCCAATGAAAAGTTTTACGAGGAGAAAACGCGCAAAGTCATCGGCGAAATAAACAACAACAACAACGGCAACAACGGCAACAATCGCGGCAACAGCAGCTCGACTGGGCCACGCCTACCCGTTAAGGCGGCCAAACAGGTGAAGGACAATGGCCAGGACTCGCGCATACCCAAGCTATTCGAGCATTATGAAAAAATCCAGGCCATATTTCCCGAACTCGAGCCGTACGAGGCCAGCAGCAGCAGCAGCAGCAGCCAGCCCAAAAACAAGCCCAATCTGAATCAGCAGCAGCAACAGCAACAGCAGCAGCAGCAACCAGCCCGGAAACAGGGCAAACAATTTGAGGTGGACCTGTTTCGACCCACAACGGGTGGCGGCACTAAGCCGGGCAATACCAAAAAGTCGCCATCGGCGCCGCCGCCGCCGTCGCCGTCGCTGTTGCAGCCGCTGTTGCCAGCTGGTGGCAGCAGCTTTCTGCCCGATCAGCGCATACTCAAAAAGCAGCAGCTGCTAATGGCGGCCGCTGGGGTCCTTGCGCCCCAGGACGACAACGATGATGATGATGATGCTGCCAATGGCCGCAATGATGACGGCCAGGACGACGACAATGACGGGGATGAGGACGATGGCGATATGGTCGAGGAGGGCGGCCTGCTGCTAGCGCCGAGCACTTTTCGCAAGGGCAGCTCAGCAAATGGTAGCCAAACAAAAAAAAAAAAAAAAAAAAAAAAAAATGCATTTCCTTTTTTTTTTTACA